>QJPP01001968.1:0-37131 GCA_003996215.1 Jaltomata sinuosa | reverse complement strand
ACTCTAGAAGAATCTTAATATACAATAAACCTCTGACCCTCAACTGGAAGAGTCCAAATTGATGTTGAAATCCATAAGGCTTGAGCTCTTGGAAAACTTGCCCCATACTTATTGAACCACTAGGAGGAAACAATCTTATGAATCAATGCCGCAACCAAAGGAAACCCTTTGCAAAATGTCTAAAGTAACCTGCTTGTTCACAAATTCTGAAACCCAACTCTCAATACTGCTCACACTCCTTTCTATTCCTTGAGTAGACTCAGACTTGATTGATGAACACTATACCAATCGAAGCCAAACAGGCTCTGAACACATGCCTCAACAAATCTAAAAACACTATTGGGGAATTTGTCAAACTAAAAGACCTAGCTAAGAACTCATAGTGGATGTAACGAGTCCTAAAGGTAGCCTTTGGAATGTCCAATGCCCTTATCCTCCATTGGTGGTAACCTAACCCCAAATAATTTTAAAAAAAAATACTATAAGACCCTTAATACTCTTTAACCACAGAAACTAACCCAAGCAAAGAACGTCAACCTAGTACCATGAACATAGGCAAGATAATCCAACCACTTATTAACATACAAACTTTTGCACCCTCAGAAATGATAAAATCCCCTTGTCACATAGCTATCAACACTGTTCCACACTATTTAATAGGTTCTAGGAACAAGCAAGATAACAGTCATAGAAAATAAAACCAATTAGGATAACAAGGCATACCACAGTCATACCCTAAGATAGTTATCTCTCAAGACTGATACACTTGAATCACTACGAAAAGAATTTGCCTATGGGGTAGCTACATACATAAGCACTAACAAGACTCATGTAGAACACCTAGATGAGAATTAAGTAAGCAAATATATATAAGAATATGCAGACCCCCATATCAAATAATACAAAAACTAGCTAATGGTATTGAAGATCGTACCTATAGTGACAGTATTTGGAGCCTCCACCTCTAGTCTACCAAGAAAGTCATATAATTATCAACTTCTAACTCTGGGATGAGTACCCACACAACCATCTATCCTAATTGTATGAGAAGTCGGTGCTGAAGGCTCGATCATCCCACATTGAGGACACTCTCTAGAAAGGTGACCAACCACCACACAATCATAACAACCCTGACAAGCTCTGCCCTGATCCAAAGTACCTGCCAACCAAGAACAGTCACATGAACCACCTGGCTGAAAGTCACCTCTAGAAATTGATAAGTTTGTAATCTACCAATATATTGAGTCTTTAATCATGAATTATTGCTATGTTTTGATAAGATTTAGAGGTTCTTATGGCCTTTATTGATATGAATGCAGGTACTTTTGGTCAAAAATAAAAAATAAGGAATTGGACCTAAAAGGCCTCAAAAGGAGTTGAAGTGTGAAGTTGATCAAGAGATATAAAGATTCTACAAAGAGATGCAGCCTCCGTGCAACACACGCAATGCTTGGTGCAATCTGAACTTTCCTTCGCATAAAGATCAATGGAATAAGAAGAATCTACTAAGGGGTGCAGTCACTGTGTGACATACATAATGCTTGGTGCGGTCCGCACCCCAATTTGCACAACACTCAAAGTTCAAGACAAGTCAATAGTCCACTAGGAAGGAGCTGTGCAATAAACACAATAAGATATCTAAAATGCATGTCACATTGTACAGCTCCCGAGGGGCAGTTTTGTCCACTTTTATGTGATGATTTGGGATCATTGTAAAACCCAATTTAGGCATAGTTTTTCATCATTTTGAATAGTTTTTGAGTATTGAACAACTTTTTTCTCCCAAGGAAAGATATAGGGTTTCACTCTATTCCCTTCATCTTAAACCTTGGATTCACCATTTTTGTATTATTGAGCTTGGATATTAGAAAATTCTTCAATTAATGAAAGGGAATTTGAATTACCCAATTGGTATTATTTCTTATTCCTTTAGCATGAGTGGCTAAGTCTCCTTGTCTAGGGGTGTGTTGATGATGGGTATTTAAAATTGGGTATGGCTCTTGCTTAATTGTGCTTATAATTACTAAATTGATATGGTCTAGTGAATTCTCCATGTTTTAACTCTAAAATTAATGGTTGCAAACATTAATTGAAATTACTTGATTGTGTTCTTGCTTGAGAAAGAGGTTCATAACTTTGGATGAGAATTCACTAGTGGGTACTTAGGAATTCCACCTAGATTGAGGCTAAAAATAGTTCAATCACTAGAAACACCTATTTAAGAGTCTAAGCTAGAAATAGTGTGACTTCCCCAAGCCTAAAATTGGTTGGTTATCATTGAAACCATGGTGCTTGAAAAAAATACCATCAAAAATATGATTGTTAGATCAAAAGATTGACATTCATAATTAAAACCAATGTTATCCATGTATTTTAACAAAAATTTGCATAATTAAGAGAGTACCTTAACCCATGCTTGAATCTTATCGAATCACATCCCTAGTCGTCCTCTCTCTTGTTACAAATACGTATTTACTTTACGTTTTTAAGTTGAAATGCAAATTATCACAGATTTCCCAATTCCCTGATTCCCCCATTTTTACTTTTATTGTTGTTTGAATATTGACTCAATTGGTGATTGATATACGACAATCTTATAGGCGACTCTACTATTTCTCTGTAGGATCGACCCCGACTCTAGTCGGGTTTATAAATTTTGGTTTGCTTAATGATCACCTTCACCTCCGTATAGAGAGTGTTACTTGAGCATTATCAAAAATGGTGATATTGCAGGGGAATTGGTTTTGAGTAGCCTTTTCGATCAACATTTGAAATCACTTTGTGAGTTTTTGTTTGCTTTTTACTTTGTTTGTTGTTTTTGTTTGTTAGTAGGCGACCCATGAGCGAGGTGGGAGATAATGAAAGTGTTGAAGGATTCATGGACGCAACCCCTGATCCCAGAATTCAAGGAGGAGTAGGTGCAATCTACCTACCTCCCATGATTGGCAACGCGGTGTTCCATGTCACTAGTACCATGCTCCACCTCATACATATGAAGGGGTTATTTGGAAAGGCTGCACATGAGGATGAAAATAGGCACATTTGAAATTTCATTGAAATTTGCCAGCCTTTCATCTTTAACAACTTCCCCCAAGAGTCAATTCAGCTTCACTTGTTTCCTTTCTCTCTCACAGGGGAATCCACGACATGGTTAGAGGAGATTCCAGAAGGCTCAATCACCACATGGAATGCTCTTGTCGAAGCATTTATGATGAGATTCTTCCCTCCCTCAAGAATGATGTAATTGAAGGATGAAATCACTAATTTTCATCAACTCCAAGACAAACCATTACATGAGGCGTGGCTGAGATTTAAAAAGAAACTCTAATTGTGCCCCAATCATGGATTGTTAGATGATGTCCTTCTCCAAAGTTTTTATAGATCTTTGAATTCAATGAATAAGTTTATGGCCAATAACCTCGCGGGTGATACCTTCATGGATCAATAATATGGTATCGCCTCGGCTCTTTTAGAAAGAATGATCAAGACGAATCATGCTTGGCACATAAGGGAGGTTGATTTTCCCACGGGTTTGACCTCATCTATTTTGACAAATGAAATGAACTGTAGAGATGAGGAGAGAGATGAAACTATGGACAAAATGATGATGCAAATTGATCTTTTGGCGAAGAATATGATAGGGGGCGGAATACTAAAAGTGTAATTGTTGTGAGTACACCCAAGCTGAAAGTAAGTGATGAAGATCTCTTCACCATCGTGGATGGAAAAATTTTCTACTTGTCTGCTAGTTCTCGTCCTGGGTATTATTGCCCGAAAGATGAGAATCAAGGTTGGATTAAGGATAAATAGTGAGATAGAAATTGGAGGGATCATGACTAAGAAGTTGATAGATACAATCACCAGAGTTCTAACCCATATGTGCCTCCTCCTAAGGATAATGCTTTTTTTCAACCTTTCGTGAGCAACCCCGGTTACACAAAGATCAAAGATATGTTATCCCGTGTGTTAAAAAAGGTTGAGTCAACCAATAGTGGAGTTAGTGAGCAAAAAAGTGAAGTCTCAACACTTCACCAAATAGTGAGCTCTCACTCGGCCTCAATAAAGAATCTCAAAGCACAAATAAACCATTTATCCACTCAAATTAATCCACGAATGAAAGGAATATTCCCTAGTGATACCACGACAAATCTAAAAAATAATGGCCATGTCATTGCTATTGTCATAAAGAGCAGAAGAATGAGTTGTGTAGTGAAGAAGCCTAGTGTGGAAGTTGTTGTAGAGCTGATGGTTGTAAGGGATGGTGAGATTGTGAATGAGAAGAATGATGAAGAACAGGAAGTTGGGGTGAAGATTAGTGCACCCAACGTTCTTGTGAATGATGATGCTTGTGAAGAGGATAAGGCGACTGATGCTCCTTCTCAAGTGGCTATAGATATTGAAGAGGACACTCCTACTGTTCTAAGTGAGCTGACCATACTACCCAAGGGACCTCCTCCGTACTGTTAAAGGTTGACCAAAAATAAAGAGGAGAATCAATTCAAAAAGTTTGTCGACATGTTTAGCAAGCTTTCTATTAATATCCCTTTGGTTAATGAGCTTCTTAAGAAGAAGTGTGTTATTGACATGGGTACCATGGAGACTCACATAGTTGTAGTGTTGTCATGACAATCAATGTTGCTACAAAATGGGAGGACCCATATGCATTTACATTACCTTGTATGATTGGACTATTTGTAATCCGGAGGGCCTTGTGTGACTTAGGGGCAATCATCAACTTGATTCCCCTAGTCATCTTCAAGAAACTAGAATTGGGTATGCCTAAACCTATACCTATGCGATTGCTCATGGCTGATAGATCCATCAAACGTCCGATAGGAATTCTATTTGATGTATTGGTCAAGGTTGAAAAGCTTATCCTACCGACCAATTTTGTTATTTTGGATTGTGAGGTTGATATAAAGGTGCCCATTATATTGGGGCAACCATTCTTAGCTACAAAGGGGACTTTAGTTGATGTTGAACTCAGAGAACTCAAATTCTGAGTGGGAAGCAAAGTGGTGACTTTCAATGTATGCCAATCCATAAAGCCTCCAGATGATATTCGAGTGGTGTTAGTAATTGATAATGAGGGCGAGATGGTGGATGCCCATAATGAGTTTTAAGTGAAAGAGATGCCCAAAAGGGTGATTTGTCCCTCTTGGCAACAAGATAATATGACTAAGGTGTAGATGAAGCAATTCCCACAATTGGGATGGGGCTACGCAAAGAGGATTGACATGCCTTCCAAAAATGATTAAGGACTGAGGTAACCTCGTCGAGCCGCGACATAAAATTAAGCACTTCTTTGGAGGCAACCCAAGTGTTCTTTGCTTTACTTTTGTTACCTTTTGTTATTTTTGTTGTTTTTGTTGTTTTTGTAGGAATGGATGATGAGGAAAAATTATCAAGTGGAAAAATGAGGCAAAAAGGGGACGCGCAAAAGCCCATGCGATTTGCATATGTCATTGTGCGTGTTGCACGGGGCACCATATTCCAAATTAGAAAGCTGAAAGAAAAGTTGAAAGTTGGAGGGGATGTGCGCTGGGCCATGCATTTTGCACAAGCCCAAGTGCGTGCCGCACCTCCATCGCACCATAAGTCAGAAGCCTATGGAAAGTTTAGGCACAAAATTGGCTGGTGCGATGTGATGTGCGAGCCATATAATATCTTGTGTGAACCGCATGTCATGGTGCACCAAGGTAAATTTTAAAATTTTATTTGACAGACCCGACCCGAAGACCAATTTAGTGAGCTTTTCTTCTTCTTTTCTCCTATTAAATCTGCTATCTTCACCTTTTTCTTCCATATTTCCCCTCAAACCTCCACAACTCTCTCTAGAAATTCCCTAAAAATTCCTCAAACTCTCCTAAATCTTCTCCTCTCTCACCCAAACCTCTTTACCACCGCATCATCACCATGGTGCCGCCGTCTCTCTCCGGGTGAATAAGTGGGTCTCCTTTGTTGCTCTTCAAAAAGCTTCAATTTTTGTTTCCCTCCTCCTAATCTTTACTTGTGGTAAGTTTGCTAACATTAAATACGTGTTTTTATGATGATTGGAAACTCATATTGTGAAGCATGCTCATTAGAATTGTCATGTTGATTTTGGGTAGGATACAAAAATTTTAGGACCCAAATTTTGGGTCATATTGTTGATTTTGCTTAGGTTTAACTTGGTAGAACTTGAACTTATGATGATGCATATTGTTTGTGATTTTTTTTAGCCTTAAAAATTTGTGTTTTAGGGTGAAGTCTGAGTAACCCACTTATGTTGGTGCATGATTTGGACCTATGATAGATTGGGTGACATCATTCTTAAGGTCAAATCGTCACCTGATATTTGGGGCTGAAATTATTACTACCATTGCGGCCTTGAGATTTTTTTTATTTTATATGTTTATTGGGTGTCTATTATTGGTTGGGGGACATTAAATTGTTAGGTGAATGAATATGTCTATTGCTTTGTAATTGAAGGCTTGATGTTCCCAATGATAGACGGGGTAACGTCCTTCTTAAGGGAAGTCATTGAGTTCTTCTTTTGTTTTTAATGTGTTGATAGATTCTGGGGAAGTCTAAGTACCCAAATGATTTAGTTTGGTCATATGATATTTAGCCCATGGTTGAATTGTTGGGTTGATGCTTGGTGCCAGATGCTTATCATAATTTTTTTCTCTACGACTCACATACGTAACACACAAGAGCACAAGAAACCAAAAAGTTCCAACTGTTTCCTTGTGTGATACGTATGTGGCACATAGATCTTGATGTGCCAAATACACACGATGTCGCACATTATGGATAAAAGTTGCCAGTTGACTGGATTGAGGGGAGATGTATTGTGCGAAACACACTTTGGCTGGTGTGAATCGTATCAGCCTTCGCACCCCAAAGCAGAAATCACTCCATGTTTCTGGTAGCTCATGCGAAAGAATATGCAACGCGCACAAACCCTTAGTACTGTTTGCACGTGGTTTGCATGAGCCACCAGTTACCTGTTTTTTTTTTCTTCATTACATTCCATTTCTTTTTACTTCAATAACTTCTTGTAGCATTTTCGTCTTTCATTTGATGCAAGAATGCAAGCACATGGTGAGTACAAGAATGGTGCCTACCACTAACATCCATTTACAGGATCATGGCTCCTAGTAAGCATCATCAGAAAAGATGTGTTATGAATCAAGCTTCAATATTCGAGAATTTGGGTGTTCCTGTGCAAGAGAGGGAGCCTTCTGAATGAAAAATCTGGTTTAGCCTCAAAGGAATGGAGGCCTACTATCATAAGTTTTGGGAAAATCGACAATTCTTGGAAGAGAAAGGGTTTTATGTGGAAGCCTTTGAAGCTAATTTCCCAAACATCTCCAAACAGTTTGCATAAGAATCTGGGACCACTTCACCAAATCTCCTAGACCATATTTCCCTGAGTTGGTGCAGGAGTTCTATGCCTCATATTAGGCTAGGCAAGATATTTTAAATCATAAGAGCCCAATAAGAAGGCTCCCATGCCTTGATTCCATTTGGGTGAGGGGCAAGGAAACATATATTACTCCGGTGGCCATCCATTTTGCTATATGGCATGATGAACCAATTCCAATGTCAAGATATTTGGAACTTGTGGCTACAAAAGTGGACCAATACGAGTGGGTTGTGGGTATCATCGCTAAAGGAAGTCCTCATTGGGCCATCTCAAGAGGACCCATCTATCGATCAGATCTCATGTTTGATGCTAGGATGTGGTTAGACTTTGTATGCGCACGACTCATCCCAACTGGTCACAAAAGTAAGGTGACTATAAAGGTTGCCATTATCATTGCTTATATCATGTCTAGATCTCATTACATGAATGGAAGATCATTGCTAAAACACTCAAGTGGAGAGATAGATATGAGACCACCTCCATGACTTTTCGTATTCTCATTAGCCTTCTATTTTTCCAAGAAAACTGCCCTCCATTTTGTTCATTGGACAAAATTAGCAAAGCTACTGGAATAGTTCACTTGGACACAAGGCGAGATGAAGATGCCCCGCATGTCAAGAAAAGATACTTTGCTCAAAATCCAAGTGCCATGGGAGACAATACAGACGCCGAGACTATTGCTCATGATCATATGGACTTCCCATCCCCATTTTAGGAAGCATCAAACACCACCCATATGGCCCTCCAAACCACATCTATCTTAGGTAATTTCCTTAAACTTACACACCATATTTTCCTTAATGAGGAGCGCATGTACAAGGTGGATAGGGATATTCCAAGTTTGATCCAATCTTCCATTAAATCGGCCTTGAAGTCAATAGTATCGAGTGTGAGCAAGCTTTTTTCTAGGGTGGATACCATGGAAGTAGACGTTGATGAGCTTAGGCAAGTGATACCACATGTTGAGCCAAAGATATCTAATTGGGATCTTAATCTACCGGCCCTAAATTCAAACTCACCTCCGAGGGCTGATAGTCTACCCCATGATTAGTGTACAAGCTGGGATTCAAATGAAAAAAGAGGGCACACATGAGATCCAAGAGACAATTGAGCCAACCTGGACGGCTCCTGATACCATAGCACCACCTACCCAGTATTATCCAAATTACTATGATTCTGATGTGCCAGAATGGAGGCATCAGCCTAGGCCCAACTGGGCTACTCCTCCTCTTTTGCACCATGAATTAATGACTGCACAGGATACGTAGAAGGTTGTGGAGCCATATGTCCTTCTTTAGGTGCAATGGGATTCCTCAATCCCATCAGTGAAAAGATTTTAGATAGAGCCAGAGCATGCCTACATCACATCACCATCATCACCGCTACCTTAGTCTCCTAGGCAACCTTAGTGGTTTTACTTGAGGAGGCATTGTCGTCACCATTAGTATCACCAGGGAGTTTTTGCACTAATTCTTAGTTGTATAATTTTATTTGTGCATCGAGGGCTATGCTTACTTTAAGTCAGAGGGGTCTTTATATATTTATCACTCACCTTGTGCTTGATACTTTGCCCTTGTCGGGTCTTTTTGTGTTATTATGATGCTTTAATGGTGCCCTTGACGGGTTAGTCCTACATGATTCCATTATTTCACTATTCGTACCTTGCAAATGTGCTAGTGCCTATGCCGAGGCCTATTTTCAAATGACTCATGAGCACTTAAATTTGTAATCTCTTTGTTAATAGTAGAGTAGAAATAAACTCCACTGGTTTTCTTAATACCATAATTCTTTTCCAAGGAGTAAATATTTTCTTTATTATTCTTTTGTTTCTTTTTGTGTCAAACTGGGTTGGTATTTCCCTATGATAGATTGAGAGGCAACTTTCTTAAGGGAAAATGCCAAGTTTTAGTCATTGATTGAGCCCGTTCTTTTGTTGTCTTGAAATGGACCCATCGGAAGAAAAAATCTTGGCAAGAAGTTTTTGAAAATTGAAAAAAGAGGGAAAATAAACTTTTAGGAAAGCATTTTCTTGTCTTGATTTGCACACTCTCGATTTGGCTTGATGGATTCACAAACGAGTGTGTAATGAACTAGGAATAGCTTGTCAAAAGTCATTTGTCCTAACTAATTTTGAGACTAATGTGTAAAGTTCTTGTGATGTGATGCCTTGTGTGGTGAAGCTATCCTTTGATTCTTGTGCATGTGTGTAGTCTAGAACTTGCCTCAAATATGATTCAAGGAAAAATCCAAGATGTAACCGAGCTTGGAAGATGATCCTAGGCTCTTTTTGAATAGCCACTTCACCCAAATGACTTCCCTTGACATTGACCTTAGTGAACCCCTTTGAGCTTGTGACCTTTCTTTGGCACCTTGTTAACACCTTGACCCTTTTTGGAACTTCTATTATTGCACCCATCCTCCCTAGTGGCTCAAAGTTAAACATAGGCTAAAAGCCTAAGTTTGGGGGGGAAGGAAATTAAAATGATAACATAGGAAAATGCTTAAGTTTGGGGGTGTATGTACTCAATGTGGAAAAGAAAAGGAATGTACTTCAAGTGCAAGGTAGCACCTTATGTTGAATTGAAAATTGCTCCAAAAGACCAAATGCAACGAGCAAAATAAGTTGAAAAAGAATTGGTGCTACCAAGTGAAGGTGATACAAAGAGGTTGAATGATCAAGATTGAAGGGAAAAGCTTGGGGAAAAGCTTGGGTTGTGTGAGGTCGAAATAAGGTGAAGTCAAAGTTTGAAAATGTGAGTGGTGTTCAAATCGATAACAAAGAGCATTAGGGAGGTTTAGTCACTTGATCAAAATGCAATCCTCACCTTAGCCCTAGCCAACATAATAACCCACAAGTCTTTTGTGATTCTGAGCTTGGTCACTCTATATTAGTGGTGATTTACATAAATTACAAGCTTATGGTTTGACATGTGTGCGCTTGAATTTCCTTGAGAGAGTGAGAGTCTCTTCAATTCTCTTATATTCCCTTGTATTATGAATTGCATGATTGTGAGTGGGATTCTCTCTTATGATGAGTGGCATCATGCACTCGAGTTGAAACATAAAGTCTTTATTTCAATTGAGAGGAATGAATGAGACAAGTTGTGTGGAGAATCTTGAGGCAAACCTTGATGGTCTGTTCCAATTACTTGAGAAGCTTAATCTTGTTTTGAATGGCAAATTTTCCCTGTTTTTGAGTGAGAAATGAAGTCCTTTTGATGAATGTTTTGAAATGATCAATTTCCTTGAGAATATGGTGGTCCAAATTGATATAATCATTATAGTTAAGTCTTTAGTTTGAGTCTTTTTATTTGGTAATTTTATTAGTTTTTAGAATAGATTAATCTTTTGTGCCTTGATTGACTTTTAAAGCATAATTCATTCCTTACCTTATGAGTATCTTGCTTGAGGAAAAGCAATAGTTCAAGTTTGGAAATTTGATAAGTCGGTAATCTAAAAACTTATTAAGCCTTTAATTATGAATTATTTCTATGTTTTGATAAGATTTAGAGGTTCACATGGCCTTTATTGATAGGAATGCAGGTTCTCTTGGTCAAAAGTAGAAAAAAAGGAATTGGATCCAAAAGAGCTCAAAAAGAGTTGAAGTGTGAAGTTGATCAAGAGATATGAAGGTTCTACTAAGAGGTGTGGATTTCATGCGACATGCACAATGCTTGGTGCAGTCCGCACCTCCCTCCGCATGAAGATCAATAGAAGAAGAAAAATCTGCTATGGGGTGCGGTCGTCGTGCGACACGCACAATTCCTGGTTCAATCTGCACCCCACTTTGCACAACACCTAAAGTTCAAGATAAATCACTGGTCCAGTGGGATGGAGATTTGTGACGTGCACAATGAGACGTGTGAAATACACATTGTGGCGCACAGCTCTTGAGGGGCATTTTTGTCCATTTTTATGTGATGAATTGGGAACATTACCCAATTTAGGCATAGTTTTTCATAGTTTTGAATAGTTTTTGAGTATTGAACAAGTTTTCTCTCCCAAGAAAATATAGAGGGTTTCACTCCATTCCCTCCATCTTCCACCTTGGATTCACCATTTTTGTATTATTGAGCTTGGATATTGGAAAATTCTTCTGTTAATGAAAGGGAATTTGAATTACCCATTTGGTATTGTTTCTTATTCCTTTAGCATGAGTGGCTAAGTCTCCTTATATAGTGGTGTGTTTATGATAGGTATTTGAAATTTGGTATGAGTCTTTCTTAATTGTGCTTATAATTGCCGAATTGATATGGGTCTAGTGAATTCTCCATGTTTTAACTCTAAAATTAATGATTGCAAACATTGATTGAAATTACTTGATTGTGTTCTTGCATAAGAAAGAGGTTCATAATTTTAGATGAGAATTCACTAGTGGGTACTTGGGAATTCCACCTACATTGAGGCTAGAAATAGTTCAATCACCGAAAACACCCATTTAAGAGTCTAAGCTAGAAATAGTGTGACTTCCCTAAGCCTAAAATTGGTTGGTTATTGTTGAAACCACGGTTCTTGAACAAAGACCATCAAAAATATGATTGTTGGATTGAAAAATTGACATTCATAACTAAAACCAATGCTATCCATATCATTTAACAAGAATTTGCATAATTAAGCGACAACCTTAACCCATGCTTGAATCCCATCGGATCGCATCCCTAGTCATTCTCTTTCTCTTGTTATAAATTCGTGTTTACTTTACATTTTTAAGTTGAATTGCGAATTGTGATGGATTTCCCAATTCCCTGATTTTCCCCCTTTTTACTTTTATTATTGTTTGAACATTGACTCTATTAGTGATTGATATACAACAATCTTATAAGAAACTCTAATATTTCTCAGTGGGATCAACCCCGACTCATGTCGGGTTTATAAAACTTTTTTTGCTTAACAATAGCCTCAAACTCTGTATGGAGAGTGTTACTTGAGCGTTATCAGCAATTTGGGGACCACCCCTACTACCCGGTGCCTAAACTCTGGCCAGTGGCACTAGAACCCAGAGAGGGTGAAACTGCTTGAACTTGGGACAATCCCTAGAAAATGCCCCGACTCACTACACACAAAGCAATCTCTACCATATAGAGTCCAATGGGAATATCTTGTCTAACTATAATGACCTTTTTGGTTATTCTCTCATTTTCACCTTCTTTATATTATTTGAGCTTGCCTGTAGCGGCCTCAAGGCATTTATTGCTTGTTGGGACTAATAGTTTGGTGCCCAGGCCATTTTTTGGTCTTTATGGTTGTTTCCTTATTTTAGAGCTTTAACTTTGGAAATCATTGACTTCGATCAACATTCTTAGTAATCATGCTCAGAATCAAATTCTAACAATTCTCTTAGCTCCAGAGCATGGACTTTGGTCTAGTTGGACCTTTGGTTAGGCTCCAGGAGCTACTCAGCTTGGAATTCTCTCTCGTTCTGTGTTTTCAGGCTAGTTGAGCTTGTTTGGTTGACTTTGGTCAACATTCAGAGAAGATGGCCTCGGATGGAAATTTTGTCAGCAGAGTTAGCTCTTGAATGCCGAGTTTGTGTTAATTAGTTTGTTGGTTTGGGTCCCGAGTGAGCCAGGATCATTCTAGATGTTTGGTTGGCATTAGCTAGTATTGACTTGGGTCAACATTCCTCTGAGACAACCTCATATTAAAGTTTCATCGATTCCGTTAAGTCCGAAATGTTGTTTCCACTCTAATAGCATTATTGGTTTTTGAGTATCGTGTTCAAATTGTGCTCGAAATGCCTCGTAGAAGTTTTTAACATGGCTAGTTTTTCTGAGTCTTGTGTGACTGCATTTGAAGTTATTTGGCTGCATTTGCAGTGATATGCCACATTTGTGGAGTTTTTCTGCATTTACGGTGGTCTGGCCGCATTTGTGGAGTTCCATATTAGTGGTGGTTTTGCCGCATTTGCGGAGGTCACTATTCATATATGCCTCTGTATTTGCGATAAAAAGTGTCACATTTGTGGTGTTAGCTGGCAGTGTATTAAAAATTCTTTCCCCTTTATTTCTCAAGCATTGTTTCTTACATTTCCCAACACCAAATTGATAATTCTCTCTACCAAAGTTCTCCCATCAATTCTAAGTTTGGGGAATTCGTTTAGTTGACGGATTTTGTCGCTCCCTCGTCACTTGGTAAGTTTCTCCTTCCCCAAAGTTGCTTCTTATCCATTGTTACAAACCTCCATTGTTGTTGATTCTTAAAGCTTGGATATTCCTTGTAGAAACTGTTCTTTTGGGGTTGCATGTTTGTGGGTTCGGTGAATTCACTTCCTTGCCGTGTTTCACCTTATTATGGTAAGTAGTTCTTGCTCCAATTTTTGGTTTTTATTCTTGAAATTTCATTTTCAAATCTTTACTTGAGCAGCTATTTTGTGCCCTTTATCTTGGCTAAATTTGCTCCATTTTAGAGCATGCTCCCTTTGTATTATTGTAATCATCGTGCTTCTTTTCACTTCTGATTTCAGGATGTGGGCCTTACGAGACCACTTTTGACCCAAATTTTGACCCTGCTACACTTGTATCATTATGGGTATCGTTGGACTTATTTTGACGCATAGATTATCATATTGATAGGAATTTCATGATTTGGAGCTTCTCGGAGTAGTTCAAGCATGGATGATGTCTTTCCCGCAGCTAGTCATCGAACGGCAGGTAGGTTATGGCTTTCACTACCTAGACTCTGTGTATATAGGCTATAACTACATTAATTAGCTTCCTTGGGCTGGTTTTCTAGGTTGGTACACTCAGACCTTGTCCACCTTTTCTGTTCTTTTAATTCATATGTTGATTGTAGTATTCATGTATTATTGCTATATTACCCTTGTGGAACCATGTGGCCTTTGTATATTCCTCTGGACCATAGACGGTGGGATATTTGGGAATGTCCATGAGCCCAAACATCTAGATGTTGCTTTAGGCTGGCTATCTGTGTTGTAGAACTGACGGTGGCTGTGCAGGGCCGATAGGAATGTGTGTGAGCCCTTGGGCTAATTTATATTATTTGCGAGCATATCATTCATGCAAATGGTTTTTTGCGTGTTTTACTACTGATTTGTCTTCGAGCCTACTATAAATGGTTTTTCATACATTGCATGGCCCCAAGGGCCTATTTTCGGTAAAATGATTATGAAAGGTTTTGGTACTGACTTTTATAAAACCTCTTGGAATAGAGGGGATATTACATGATTTTTCTACTGATTTTGACCTGGATACATGTCGGGCACTCTGTTTAGGAATTTTGAGACTTGACTTTACTAATTTAGACCAAGATACACCTCAGGCACCCTTTATGATGGTTTTTGAGATCACTACTACTATTTTAGACTCGGTTTGATTCTGAGAACATGTTATGAGACTTTGATTATATTGATCTATATCTAGTCATGTCACACTCCGGACAGTGGTACTTTGAGATTTGCGGTTTTTATATATGGTCTATGAGTAGACCCCATGGACCTTGCCATTCCTGGGCCAATGGCTATGGGCTGAGAAGTGTGCCAGGAGGAGGAGTATATGGTGGAGTTGAGGTATACAGGTGCGCCTTCAATGGGTCCTGCCTCTATTGGACCTTTGATGTACCGGAGGGGGTAACATATGGCACTTTTATCACACCTGGATTCATCATCATCATGCATATTTCATTTAGATTCCATCCTTGTTTGTTATGTGCTCAGTGTATACTCCGGTTGTATGCGCAACCAGAGGGTTTGTTTTTACTTGATTGCGTTCCTCAGTTGTATAAGCGGACGTTGGGACTGTAGGTAGATCATATTACTCCTTTAGTGTTATAGAGCTTGTTATGACCTTCAGTTCTGGTTGGATTAGTCATTTTGGGCCTGTTGATACTCTGACTTTTAGACTTTGATTATTGAGGGGCTAGTGGGTCTTATATTTTTTAGGCACTGTGTATGTGGCCTCCTGTGCAGTTGTGGGTTATTGGATGTTATCTTTTATTGTGGATTGGATTAGTGAACCCCTGTTCTTTGTGGCTTAGTTATTCTATCCTAGGTTGCACCTGAGAGATTGCTTTCTGTCTATGCTTATCTTATAGTTAGGTTTTAGAATGATTCTGTTCGTATATTGCTTCTAGCTTGAATATATTGGCTTGCTTCCCTTCTTTCCCTTTTTACTTGAGGTTACCGGTATACTACCTTTCTCTTTAAAATCTCTCTCTATTTATATATTATTATAGCAAGGGTCCTAGGTGCGTTCTTCCTTCTTTCACCTATGTTTCTGTGTATGTATATCTTCTGTGTCTAGCATAGTTTGTTTGTATTTTATACATGCTAGTTTCCTTGTGTTTCCTCTTTGTTTTTGTGACTGCTTCCCTTGTATTCTGCTTATTACTATTTTTATATCTTATATGCGCCCAGTCGGCCGATGATGCCTACTGGGTACCCGTTGCTTAGTAGTTGGTGCTCATACTACACTTTTTAGCATATTTCTGGTGCAGATATTAGTGTAAGCTTTTGCCATTGATCACGTAGAGACTCGTGCAGCTTTGGATACTCAAGACTAGGGTGAGCGCCTGACGATCGGGGCTTGACCATATCTCATCTTTTATACTATTACTCTTTATTTATTCAGAGATAACTGTGTATTCTATTTTGTTACTTCTAGCACTTGTACTCTTTTAGAAGATCATGTACTACCGATTCCAAGTCATGGGTTTGATATAGATTCCATATGTATGCATATTCAATTATTTGCTTCGGCGTTGTCTTTATCTTTATATTCTGCTTTCGCTTATTTTTTGCTTATTGTGCGAATTAGTTAGGTAGTATCCCATTACTAAGAGTTCCAGGATATGAAATTGGTTTGCTTATCGGGGGGTTATAGGTGCTATCATGACCTGAGAAATCAGGTCATGACAGCTTGATATCAGAGCTCTAGGTTCACTAGTGTTGTGGTATAGAAGAAAGTGTCTAAGTAGAGTTTCACAGATTGGTACGATGATATCTGTATCCTATCTGCAGGAGGCTACAGGGAATTACTAGGAAAAGTTAAACATTCTTGGCTGCTGATCATGCGTTCCAGGCTCTATTGACGTCTAAACTTTGGTTGTTTCATTCCTTCTCAGATGCCTAGGACAAGTGCAACAACGGGTGATATCGAGGCTTCTGTGCCTGTTGCTTCAGTGCTTTTGTCAGTGGCAGGATTTCAGAGTGGGAGCATGCCACATCAGTTAGGGGGTGGGGGACAGCCCTGCCTCTGGTAGGATTTCATGCTACCCTAGTTCTTCAAGATACCATGGCTAGGACTTCGAGTCCTCTTGTGGGTGTTTCAGTACCTTAGAATCAGGCAGTACCCGATTCTTTGAGCGGTGCTTCAGTTAGGGTTGAGCTTCCAGTTCTTTAATAGGTAGTATGTCGGTATTGGAGTATGAGGCAAGGTTTCACGAGATGGTTAGGCATACTGCTAGGGCTGTGCCTTCAGAGTTTGAGAGAGTTCAAAGATTTGTCAGAAGTTTGATTTCACCGCTCCATTTGGAGACTAAGCACTTGGTGATAGTTGGAACTACCTTTCTCTATGTTTTTTTATCATTCTTGGGCTATAAAGGGTTTATGCCGTGAGGCTTATGGAGGTAGTGCTAAGAGACGCCATTGTCAGGGCAGTTTCTGAGGTTCTCAGACTCGAGGTAGGGGATTATCTGCTAAAGATTGATTACATTGCTTCTTATCTAAGAGGCTAGTTTCAGTGTCTCCTCAGGTTTCAGAGGGTGGTTGTACAACGCATGTTGAGCATAGTAGACAAGGTATGGGCAGGTTCTTCGAGGTTTACATTTGAGGTGTGTAGGCCATGGTGGCCGGTCAGGTTCATCAAGATCTTCCCGTCCATCTTCATTCAGTGGGATTTGCTTTTACTGCTGTGAGCATGGGCACTTTTCTAGGGATTTCCCCATGTACACATATCCTAGTCAGCATGGGTGTTATGATTGTGGAGTGGTTGGTCACTTTTTTAGAGATTTTCCCCGGCGAGAGATGGTCGAGCCTTCAACTTCGACTACTTAGTCTGGAGATAGACATCGTCAGTCTGATGCCCCTCTTGGTAGGCCAGAGATAGAGGTTCCCGATGTTGTTGCTCCAGGTATGACTCTGTTTACCTTTGGTTAATGATAGCATTGTTCTCTTATGATTCTACTCCATTTTCATATCCTGTCTTCTATTCCCACCTATTTTATTTGTTTTGTTGTTTTACTACAAGAGTTGTAGTGTTTATACGTGGAATTTTCTCGGTAGATTATTCTTTAGTAGTAAATAGGGTGAGTTATCCTTGAGAGGTGGTTACTCAGAGTTGTGACTCGTGAGTAAGTCTAGTTAGATTATTTTCTGGTTAGTTTTGTTTCCATTTTCGTTGTGGTTCTAGACTTGGGTTGAGTCCTCCTTTTTCTAGTGGCTCTAGATGGTTGTTTCCTAGGCCGTTCTCTAGCGTTTTCTATAAGTCCTTTGGTTGGTTTGATGTGATACTGATGGTTGTGACAGAGATTGAGGTTCCATATTAGGTCGAGTGGTGTTGTCTATGCTAGAGAGCATTGGTTGGTTTTGTATTTCTCGAGTGGTTAGAGTCGACCCTCCTTGTTGGTTGGTTTTTGAAGTTAGCTCGTGAATGGGTTGTTCCCATGGTTTTCTTTAGTTTCCTGTCAGGTTGAGCTGTTTCCTTGTTCTCCCCAGTTCTGGTTGATAGGGTTGAGTTTTGTGTTGAGTTTTGATTGTGTCATTGTGGTCGAGTTTTGGCTATAGCATTTTGGTTGAGTTAGGCATTCGGCCTACTCTAGTTCCAACGTATCAAGCATTGCCTGTAAGAGTTATGGAAGCTAAGGGAAAAACTCGATAACCTTCTAAAAGAGTTTTTGGAATTCAGTGTATCTTTGGAAAGGGTTTCGTTTGGTTTGCGAAGTAGGGTGATGACTCCTTGTGTGTATGTATGTGTTCTAGTAGTTGATCGAGGTGACGACTGTGGGTTTTCTTTGGCTTTTGTGTTGGTGACTTTCTTCGGCAAAGTACAGATTGCAGTGGCATTTTCTTTGATTGATTTGAGGTCAGATTTCCTCCTAGTAAGGATTTGAGGTAATGGCCATTTCCAGTACAACCATTGGGAGATTGTTGCATCGACTGTGGTTTCCTTGTTGTACTTTTTGGGAGACCTAAGTTTCAGTAACATCTACGTATTCGGCAACTTGCATCTTCAGAGCCTAATTGGCTCCGATTCCTAAGTATTTATCGGTGGCATATGGGTCTATTCGAAGGTTCGACATAAGCATTGGTTGGTAAATTGGAATTAGGTTTCAAAATCATGGGCTAGCAGACTACTTCGGGTGGTTCGTGGTTAGTTCTCTTTGGTTGCAGCTTCTTGGTGTCGAAAGGCAGTGCGTGCGGACAACTTAGCTTCCCTATTTTAGTTGTGGGGTTGTGTTTGACCTTGTATATCCCATCCTTGGCTAACTAGTTGATTAGGCTGGACACTCCAGCTCTTAGCGATATTCCTGTCAGTACGAGATTCAATCTACTTTGGTTGGTCAAAATCAGCGGTGGTGTATTGTATGTTATAAGGTTGTACGGGTTGATGCCGTCAAGGCTACTTTAGATTTCAAATAGTACATTGAGTTTGATGGTCGCCTTTATATTCCGAGGGTTGAAAGCTTGATTTGGTGGACTCTTCAAGTGGTGGTCTATTGTGTGGGATTCCAGCATTGGTTAGACTTGGCCAGTGTGGACCAGATGTTCAGTATGTTGTGTACTTTAGAGTTGTTGGTTGTGTGCAGATGCAATAGAGTGGTTGGTTTGAGCCAAAGGGGTAAGTTAGAACGTTAAGACTTTGCCAACAACTACGCGGCGATCTTGGACTTTAGACACCCTTTCATTTACCTACAGGGTGTTTGGACTTGATATTCGCAGCATGGTGGACTTCATCCTGAGGTGATCTTAAAATTTGAATGGTATTCCAGTGTTTGGAGCAACAATGGTATTTTTGAGAGTGTGGAGCTTAGTTGATGGCTACAGACTTCGTGGTAGGCTTACCACACTCCTTGCAGAGATTTGGTTTGGGTTTGGGGCCCTTGGGTAGGTTGCCCTAGTTTAGTCTTTTTCCATTGGTTCAAACTTGGCGCGGTTCAGTGAGGTTGTTTTTGTTTGATAGTTGGGATATTCTCCTTCAACATAGGGTATTCATACATGCCTTTTCCAACACTGGTGTGCAAACTTAAGTTGAGTTCAGATTGGTTCAGGTAACGAGGTTGGTCTTAGCAAAAGTGTTTGTCCGTTGGTTGATGGTCAGTCAGGGTAAAACTACTATAATTTTTAGTATGTGCTTTGGGTTAGTATTTTGGGTGTCAACAGACAGTAAGCTATAGCTTGTCTTGGATATAGTTTGAGTATAAAGATGACTTCATTCAAGATTGTGTCTAAGGGGGAACTATGGATCTCCGGTGGGGTTAGTTTATGTTTCGAGGGTGGCTCAAGTGTTATGCTTATTTTAAAGCTCCATGATTATGATGCAAAAGGATTCAGGTCAGAATACAGGGATTTTGCAGATCAATGAGTTCATGAGTTAGAGTTTTGGTTAGTGACTTTATACGGGATCTTTGTTGTGGTATCGAGGATTCGAGTTCTGCGTGTCAATCGCCTTGGTTTTCTGGTTTTGGTGTTGTGTCGATGCTTCCAGTTGAGATTCTTAAGGGTCAGTTTGGTTGGAAGATCTTTGGAGTTTTGGAGTTTAAGGTTGGAATCTAGCTTGGCTAAAGTGAAGTTAAGGCTAGGTTGCTTTTCTTTAGTTCCATTTTGTTGGGTGTCGTCTGGTCGAGGAGGCTACTCGAGTTTTTGAGAGAGTAGTGGGGGCTTTATATTCGCAATTGTTAAGCCTCTGATTTTTCCTTCTTTCCTAAGTTTCAGGGATGAAAGTCCTTTTTAGTAGTGGATGGTGTAATGATCCTTCCGGTCATTCTCGCATTTTTGCCTTCTTTGTATTATTAGAGCTTGCCTGTAGTGGCCTCAAGGCATTTATGGCTTGCTGGGACCAATAGTTTGGTGCCCAGGCCATTTGTTAGGTCTTTATGGCTGTTTCCTTGTTTTAGAGCTTTAACTTTGGAAATCATTGACTTCAATCAATATTTTTGGTAATCATGCTCGGAATTGAATTTCGAAAGTTCCGTTAGCTCCAGAGCTTGCACTTTGGTCTAGTTAGACCTTTGGTCGGGATCCAGGAGCTACTCAGTTTGGATTTCTCTCTCATTTTGTGTTTTCAGGCCAGTTGGGCTTGTTTGGTTAACTTTGGGCAACATTCGGAGAAGACGGTCTCGGATGGAAATTCTGTCAGCGGTGTTAGCTCCAGAATGCTTAGTTCGTGTTAGTTAGTTGGTTCGTTCGGGTCCCGGGTGAGCCAGGCTCATTTTGAATGTTTGGTTGGTGTTAGCTAGTGTTAACTTGTGTCAACATTCCTCCGAGATGACCTCATATGGACGTTTCGTTGATTCCATTGAGTCTGAAACATCGTTTCTACTCTAATAGCATTATTGGCTTTTGAGTATCGGGTTCCAATTATGCCCGAAATGCCCCGTAGAAGTTTTTAAACTTAGCTGGTTTTGATGAGTCTGGTGTGGCCACATTTGCAGTCATTTGGCCGCATTTGCAGTGATTTGCCTCATTTGCGGAGTTTTTTTGCATTTGCAGTAGTCTGGCCGCATTTGCGTAGTTCCGCATTTGCGGTGGTTTTGCCATATTTGCGAAGATCACTATTCACCCATGCCTCTGCATTTGCGATAAAAAGTGCCGCATTTGTCGCTCCCTCGTCAGTTGGTAAGTTTCTCCTTCCCCAAATTTGCTTCTTCTCTATTGTTACAAACCTCCATTGTTGTTGATTCTTAAAGCTTGGAAATTCCTTGTAGAAACTGAGTTTTTGGGGTTGCATGTTTGTGGGTTCGGTGATTTCACTTCCTTGACGTGTTTCACCTCATTGTAGTAAGTAGTTCTTGCTCCAATTTTTGGTTTTTATTCTTGAAATTTCATTTTCAAATCCTTACTTGAGCGGGCTGTTTTGTGCCCTTTCTCTTGGCTAAATTCGCTCAATTTTGGAGCATGCTCCCTTTGTATTGTTGTGGTCATCGTGCTTCTATCCATTTCCGATTTCAGGTTGTGCGCCCTGCGGTCCCACTTTTGACCCAAATTTTGATCTGGCTACACTTGTAGCATTATGGGTATCATTGGTCTTATTTTGATACATAGATTATCGTGTTGATAGTAATTTTATGATTTAGAGATTCTCAGAGCAGTTGAAGCCTGGAAGACGTCATTCCCACAAATAGTCATCAAACGACAGGTAGGTTATGGCTTTCCCTACGTAGACTTTGCGTATATAGGCTATAACTGCATTAAATAGCTTCTTTAGATTGGTTTTCTAGATTGGTACCTTTAGACCTTGTTCGCCTTTTCTGTCCGTTTAATTCATACGTTGATTGTAGTATTCGTGTAGTATTGCTATATTACCCTTGTGGCCCTATGTGGCCTTTGTATATGCCCCTGGACCATAGACGGTGGGATATTTGGAAATGTCCGTGAGTCCAAAACATCTAGATATTGCTTTAGGCTGGCTATCTGTGTTGTAGAACTGATGGTGCATGTGCAGGGCCAATAGGAATGTGCATGAGCCGTTGGGATAATTTATATTGTTTGCGAGCATATCATTCATGTAATGGGTTTTCTACATGTTTTACTACTGATTTGGCTTTGGGCCTACTATAAATGGTTTTCTATACTTTGCATGGTCCCGAGGGCCCGTTTTTGGTAAAATGATTATGAAAGGTTTTGGTACTGACTTTTATGAAACCTCTTGGAATAAAGGGGATATTACATGATTTTTCTACTGATTTAGACCAGGATACATGTCGGGCACCCTATTTAGTAATTTTGAGACTTGACTACTGATTTAGACCCGAATACACTTCGTTTCGTCCATTTGGCTCTCCCATTAAACCCCAATTCACCTAAGCACGCGCTCAACAAAAAATTAGCAGTACCTGCACATAAAATGGCTAGCCTCGTAAAAAATCACGTCAAATAAACTCCATAAAATCGAGGATTCTATACCCATCATATATGTATACTTATGGACCTTGCACCGTAGGACATAACACGATCTCGTGTGGTAAGCACACACTACACAAGACAATGCACGACACACATCGCAGAGCGCCCATGGGACGTACAACCATGTGCCCTGCCTCATTCTAACACCGAGTGCATGCTTTGCGTCATACGGTGGGGTGTACAACACTTACATCATAGCACGTTGGATTTTTTCTGATATTACGAATTACCATCCAATTTAGAAAATTTATGACAATTTGAAGTGGCATAATAAATATATATAAACTAGAAATAAAAATGAAAAAAATCATGCATGTATAATATAAAAGTTACAAATAGTTCACATATAACGTGCAAAAAAATTATTATTAATAATTGGTATTGTACTATTAAGTAAGTTTGGATTATTTCCCATATAAATTTTTTGAAAGGTTCAGATTTTGGAAAAATGTTTTTCATCTCTTTTAATAAAAATCGTGAACAAAAGTTTTCAACAAAAATGCATATCATCTTTCTTAAATTTTATAAAATTAAATGCATAATTTCAGTAAGTATAGTTTAATATAATACTTAGTTACAGATATACGTTAGATTTGTCAAATTTATGTACTTACCAATCTTAAATAAAAAAGTACTAAATAAAGAAATACAAGATATAAAAGCAAAAAATCCAATAAAATACGTACATTTAGGAGGAACAGAAATATTAATAAAAGCATGTTTTAGAGAAGGAATAGATACCCCTATAGAAATATACTTAGCGGATGATAGAATTATACAACCTATAGAAAAAAGTGTAATAAGTGCAGTAAAAGGTAATCTAATATACCAAAAATTTAAATTCATAATAAGTGCAAATTATTCAGTAGCAATAGATGATAAAAATATAGATAGATCATTAGTTTTATACTGGAAAATGTCGGGAATAGAACTAGCACCCGGAAGTAAGATATTTACGGCAAGATGTAAAAACTTATACATCCTTACAACAAAACATAAAATAACAGCTAGAAATAAAATAAATAGAATTAAAATAGAAAATCTGTTTGAAAGAATAGTATCAGTTATAGATAATAATGATTATAGTTATGCAGAAATGGACATCGAAGAAGACTTAGAAATAGTAAAGGAAAGAATAGAAACGTCAAAACGAACAGGTAATGAAATACCAGAAACATCATCAAGAATGAGTACATCAAGAAGGATAAGTTATGTAACCCCACCAAAATTAATAGAAGAAATAAAACCATATCATTATTACATAACAAGATTAATGGATCAAAGGAAATATTTAATATTAATAAACACAGGACAACAAGAAAATTATATTGCAAGAGAATTAATACCAGAAAAAGAAATAATAACAAATGAACAACAAAATTCGGAATTACCAAAAGCATTAAGAAAAATTGAAGAAACAACCGAAAAAGAATTAATTATTGGAGGAATACCAATATTAATAAATTTCAAAATATATCAAGGAGATAAAAATATCACACTAGGAGCAAAGTGGTTAGAAAAAGTTAAACCATATAACCTAGAAGATAAGCAATTAACAATAAGTTATGAAAATGAAAAGGTAGTAATCAAAAGAACTTTAATATGATGAAATAATAAGTTAGTATAATAAATGACAAAAATATATATACTTGCCAAGATAATAGTAGAGGGATACTATAATAGATATTATACACCTATGATGGATACAGGAGCAGAAGCTAATATGTGTAAACATAATTGTATACCAGAAGATAAATGGGAAGAATTAAAAACACCCTTAGTAGTAACGGGATTTAACAATGAAGGAAGTATGATAACACATAAAGTAAGGAATCTAAAAATACAAATATGGGATAAAATACTAACCAAAGGAGAAATATATAGTTACGAATTTATAAATAAAGATATATTACTAGGAATGCCATTCTTAGATAAATTATTCCCACATACTATAACAAAGACACATTGGTGGTTTACTACTCCATGTGGACAAAGAGTAGGAGCAAAAAGAGTAAAAAATAAACTAAGAAAAACAACACCATGGATCAAAGGAAGTGAGAAAATTACCCAAAACCTAGAAAATATTGTTGGGATCGAAATCGAGAGGTCGTCATGCGGAAGCTAATATTTGCAAACCTTCAAGGCGATAAATTAGACGACACATAAAAACTATACCAAAAAGCATATTATTCAATATGATTTGGCCAATTGGCCTACATATAAAAAACTAATATTAAAAAAGCATAAAACTACTGGGAGGAAATCTCCCCCTAAACAAGAATCTTTTGATGACTACATTATGGATGCTATTGTGTTCGATTTGAGAAGAGGGATCTTCAATTTATAGAAGTCCAAACTTCTCCTCCAAGAAACGATTAACCAATTATGGAAGAGTTATTTTTCTACAAGGAAACCTTTTCCACCAAGAAAACCTTTTCAAGGTAAAACACAGTTATGGTATAATTCAGTAAAGTAGGAAATTCAGGGCAAACCCTAACAAATCTCCCCTTGACCTGAATTTTCTGGCAAATTTAATCTTCTTCTTCTTCTTCTTCACATCATCTTCATCACTGCTGCTTGCCATGGTTAAAAATAAGATTTAAAATATTGTGGTTAAAAATGGTTTAAATATATTTTGCTTCTATTTTTAAAGATGCAGCAGCAGGTATGTTGAAAATATGGTTGAAACTTGAAACTCCTTCTCCACATGTAGTATCTGGACAAAATCTTCATTATCATCAAAATGGTTGCAACTTTATTTGAAACCGCCTCAAACCTGTCTTCAACCTCGTTCAATTGTTGGACCGTTGAATCATTGGACCATTGAATCGTTGGACCCATTGGATCGTTGGCTCTGATACCACTTGTTGGGATCGAAATCGAGAGGGCGTCATGCGGAAGCTAATATTTGCAAACCTTCAAGGCGATAAATTAGACGACACATAAAAACTATACTAAAAAGCATATTATTCGATATGATTTGGCCAATTGGCCTACATATGAAAAACTAATATTAAAAAAGCATAAAAACTACTGGGAGGAAATCTCCCCCTAAACAAGACTCTTTTGATGACTACATTATGGATGCTATTGTGTTCGATTTGAGAAGAGGGATCTTCAATTTATAGAAGTCCAAACTTCTCCTCCAAGAAACGATTAACCAATTATGGAAGAGTTATTTTCCTACAAGGAAACCTTTTCCACCAAGAAAACCTTTTCCACCAAGAAAACCTTTTCAAGGTAAAACACAGTTATGGTATAATTCAGTAAAGTAGGAAATTCAGGGCAAACCCTAACAAATATAACACCAAACAACCATAAAATAGAAATAATCATATTTTCTATAAATAAGATAAAACTACTCCAAGATAAATTAGAACTACTATATAATGACAATCCCTTACAAGGATGGGAAAAACATAAAACAAAAATAAAAATTGAACTAATAGATGAAAATAGTATAATAATGCAAAAACCTTTAAAATATAATTTTACAGACCTAACAGAATTTAAAATGCATATACAAGAATTATTAGACAATAAATATATACAAGAAAGTAACAACAAACACACTAGCCCAGCATTTATAGTAAATAAACATAGTGAACAAAAACGAAGAAAAAGCAGAATGGTTATAGATTATAGAAATTTAAATGCAAAAACAAAAACATATAATTATCCAATACCAAATAAAATACTAAAAATCAGACAAATACAAGGATATAACTATTTTAGTAAATTTGACTGCAAATCAGGATTTTACCATTTAAAATTAGAAGATGAATCTAAGAAACTAACAGCATTTACGGTACCACAAGGATTTTACGAATGGAATGTACTACCCTTTGGATATAAAAACGCACCAGGTAGATACCAACATTTTATGGACAGCTACTTCAACCAATTAGAAAATTGCATAATATACATAGATGATATACTATTATATTCCAGGACAGAGGAAGAACATATAAAATTACTAGAAAAAAATTTATACACATCGTAGAAATATCAGGAATTAGTTTAAGTAAAAAGAAGGCAGAAATAATGAAAAATCAAATAGAATTCTTAGGTATACAAATAGATAAAAATGGAATAAAAATGCAAACGCATATAGTACAAAAAATAATTAATTTAAATGAGACACTTGACACAAAAAAGAAGCTACAATCATTTTTAGGATTAGTTAACCAAGTAAGAGAATATATCCCTAAATTAGCAGAAAACTTAAAACCACTGCAGAAAAAATTAAAGAAAGATGTAGAATACCATTTTGACGAAAAAGATAAAATGCATATAAAAAAGATTAAAAATTTATGTAAAGAACTACCAAAACTATATTTTCCAAATGAAAAAAGGCAATTTACATACATAGTAGAAACTGATTCTAGTGATCACAGTTATGGAGGAATTCTCAAATATAGATATGATAATGAAGAAATTGAACATCATTGTAGATATTATTCGGGATCATACACGGAACCACAATTAAAATGGAAATAAATAGAAAAGAACTATTTGGGTTATATAAATGTTTGTTAGCATTTGAGCCATATATTGTTTATAATAAATTTATTGTAAGAACAGATAATACGCAAGTAAAGTGGTGGATAACGCGAAAAATACCAGACTCGGTGACAACGAAAGAAATAAGAAGGCTTGTATTAAATATACAAAATTTTACATTTACTATTGAGGTAATAAGGACTGACAAAAATGTTATTGCAGACTACCTATCAAGACAAAGGTACTCAAACTGAGCCAGAAGATAATACAATGGATAAGATACTCAAACCCAAAAATTACAAGGATATAATAGACTCATTGTAGCCAAAGACAAGTTCAAACCAAGTCAAAACATGTTACCATTATGGACTACTTAGTACAGTATATACATATGACGGAGAAGAGCTACAAGGAATACCAAAGATACATCAAGCATTTCTAACCTACAAAAGAGTTACGAAAGGAAATTTATTCTATGTGAAATTTTATACAGCACCAGCAGAGATATTATATGACGAGATAAAACCAGTGATCCAAGTTGTAAAGCTAGGATTGACAAAAAAATATGATATTACCAGATGATATAATAACACAACCAGAAATACCTATGATCGAGACACCCAATTTCTATGCAAACAAACGAATTATTGGAATTTCAACTATTATTCAAGAGCTAGCAGATAATTATCTAAACGGAAACGCGATATGGAGCTACTACGCCAGAGACCAATTAATGATTTATTCAAATTCAAGAAGTGTAAAAGAAGCAAATATGGAAGAAGTCCAGCATGGATATTATCATTACTTAGACCAGAAGAAAAACCAACGACAAGAGCATTAAAGAATGAATTTATTTCTCAAAATCTATTAACAAGATATTGCAAGATAATTAGTCACAAATATCCAGATCACCGTTGTTCAAAATGCAATGGAGGAGACATGACAGAGATACCAGCTGTACAACTGGAATAGAAATATGGAGAAGAATAAAGATACGTGGAGAAAAGAAGATACGTGGAAGAAGACAAAAAAGAAGATGCGTGAAAGTTGAAGAAAGATATGCGGAAAGAAATAAAACATGTGGAAAAAGAAAGTCAAAAAAGAAAGAAAGCAAAGTTTGAAAAATGTAGAATTTTAGGTAACTATCATTGTCAAGTAGATAAATGTCACTATCAGTTATTTAAGTTTTTGTATCATGTTGTAAAAAGCCATAAAATAGTGGACAGATGTAAAAGTAGGAATAGTATAATTTTTGTTTTATTATAAAAAAGTCGTAAAGTAAATAGTAAGAGTCATTCATGAACAGTAAAGGTCGTTCATGAAAGGTCATTTGTGAATAGTAAGAGTCATTTGTAAATAGTAAGAGTCGTTTTCTCCTTCTATAAAAGGAGGTAGGAGGATGGAGGAGGAGGCAGCAGCGAAATCAGAAAAAATCATAGAAAATCCTCTCAATTCCTCACTTGTAAAAACCTTCCATATACATAAATAAAATATATCTTTTAAGTAAGCTATGGAGCATCTAGACGAGCTAAAAAATCAGGTAAACTTATTCATAGTCATGTATAGCTAAACCTTTATATTCCTTATAATCTCTTTTATATCATAATTGTTTATCATGTTTTAGTACTGTTATAAAGAACATCTTAAGAAGGCTTGCCATGGCTAAATATTGCTGAGAGTAGTTAAGCCCAGACTATGCCATCCTAAGGTCGAAACCGGTAGGCAAGGAGGCCGTTTAGGGGAGTAGACAAAGTTGAGGCGCTGTTAGGGTAAACGATTGAAGCAAGAAAAGCATGGTAGTGGCTAGAAAAGATTGTTCAAAAATAACTTATTAAAAGATGATGAACTTTATGATAAACAAAGAGATTAGAGGGAATATGTTTAGTGAAAAACATGACAAGAATAAATATTGATTTAATGAGCAATAATACATACCTAATAAATGATGATTATAATTATAAAATACTCATATTATATATCCTTAAACAACTTAATAACGATATTAGGAGAAAAATCTACGATATTTTAGTTACCTTCGAGATAACAGAAATAATGGAACAAAGATGGATAGAACTAATTATACCAGATGACATAGATAATTTAGATTTATACGAACTAGATTTATATTCAGATCAATAAATAATGAACTCAACTACAAAAATGGATAAATCTACCCACGACTTAAAAATAATAAGTAACCCCTCAAAATACCAAATATTCTTTAAAGATAAAATGTTAATCACTATAATTAAACATTTAATCTTAACAGAGATTTACAACAAATTATACTTGATAAAATTATTAATTCTACAGAAGATTTCTGGCCATACGAATCAGATATATATTCAGATATAGTCCCAATTAAAAATAATAATGAATAAAAATACTTCCGTACACATACCGCGCACAGAGACTCCAAAAATGGTATCAGCACATATAGGAGTTATTAGTAAGAAAGAGCATATAGGAGTTATTAGTAAGAAAGAGCATATAGGGAGTTATTAGTAAGAAGATAAGAAAATTGAAGAGATTATACCCGGAATATAAACAACTCAGTATTACAAAAACTGATAATGACAAATTAAATAAATTAATTAATACCATATCTAAAACAGAATATAAATACATTAAATACTTAAAGAAACAATGACTAATAACAATAACAAACACAGACAAAAGCTTAAAGAAATGATTATAGAAAAAAGACAAGATTTAAAACATAGACAAAATAGACTAAATACTAATATATTTGCAGGAGTTTGCCATAAATCCCTATTAGCACAAAGAAGAGTTATATTAGAATTACAATTACAAATAGACAGTCTAGAATATAAATACCAACATAATTTATAAATGAATAAAGAAGAATTCGCATTAGAAGAAAAAACATATGTAAATACGGAAGGATTAAAAATAACAATAGTATTTTCTAATTTAGGAAGAAGATATAAAAAAAAATAGGAGATAATTTAAATTTAATGCTAGAAAAAGAAACGGTAAAATTAGAAGATAAATTAACTGCAATGGTTAGAATAACAAAAGAAAATGAAGAAATAGATAGGAAACGAGAAATTGAAAAAATACAACAACAAACTAAAGAAAAAATACAACGAATAGAAGAAGTAAAAAACACTAAAAAAATAGAACTAGAAAAAGAATTAGAAGTGCTAAAACAATTATATGCAAGTAAGCAAAAAGAAAAAGAAAAACGTAGAGAAGAGGAACAAGAGTTAAAATTGACAAATGAAATAGAAAAATTTAAATTACAATTAGAAGAAGAACAAGATAATCTACCAAAAATAAGCATAGACGAAATAAGTGAAGAAAGTGATAATGATCTAGAAGAAAACTATTCAGAAACAAGTGAAACATATACCGAACTAATAGAAAAAATGGAAAAAGCAAAAATAAATCCAGAAATAAATACAGGAGACATGAGCATCGATGAAAAACCAAGTACATCAGGAGTAAAGAATCCAAATCAATTAAATCCAAGCTACTATAGGACAAACTATAATTCATATGATAAAAATAAAACGTTATGGGAAAAAAGGCCGAATAAGAAATGGACACCAAGGCAGATAACTGAACAAAATAATTTTTTAGATCTAGATTGTGTAGCAGATATAAATAAAACAATTCAATTATGGATAGGATATATCTCAAAACAATTAATAGACAATAAAATATCGATAGCTGAAACACCAGGATATATAGAAAGAACACTTATAGGGACAGCAAAATTATGGTTGCAAAATTTAACAAACGAAAGTCTAGAAACACTAAGAAGTGATAAAACATATGATGGAACAGATGCCACAACAGCTACGGAAATATTATTTAAATATGAAATAGCAATAAGAAATGAATTTAGTAGTATGACGACGGAAATAGAAGAACAAAATAAAGAAAAAATTATAAACAGAAATTTAATGTCAAAATTAGCAATATGTAATATGTGCTATCTAGATGAATATACTTGTGCATTTAAAGACTATTATTACAAAGGAACATATAATCCAGATGAAAGTAAAGAAATAAGAAAATTATATTTTACTAAATTACCAGAACCTTTTAGTTCAAAAATAATAAAAAATTGGAATGAAGCAGAATTAGTAGATACTCTAGGAGCTCGAATAAAATTTTTACAAAATTGGTTTATGGAATTATGTGAAAAATACAAAGAAAATATTAAAATGGGTAAAATATTAGTAAGAAATTTAGCATGTTGTAAAGATAGAACAGCACCCCAATTCGGATGCACAGATAAATATTATAAAAAACATAAGAAAATAAAAAGATATAGTAGTAAATATAAACCATATAAATCAAAATATAAGTATAAAAAACCAAGAAGAAGATATTATGTAAAAAATTACAAATATAAAAAACCATATAAAACAAAGAAAAAATTAACGGAATGTACTTGTTACAATTGTGGAAAACTAGGACACTTAGCTAAAGATTGCAAATTACCAAAAAATCCAAAGAAAAAACAAATTACCGAAATAATAATAGGAGATGATAAATATACACAAATGGAATATATAGATTATGAATTAGAGAGTGAAGACAGTATATATGAATTATCAGAAAATGAATTATCAGAAAACGAAAACGAAAACGATATAAATAATAATATAGAAGAATCGGAAGAAGAAAATTATGACTGAGAAAGATATAAGGATAATACAACAAGAAGAACACCAAGATGAACAATCCTCAGAACAAAAAATAATATTTGACACCAATATATTTGAACAAATAAAGGGAAAAGAGTTAGATCTAAGCATAGATAAAATATTAGAGGTACCAACTATAAAAAATTAGTTTAAAAGATAAAAAGAAGAATATTATGTAATAAGCCAAAGTTAAAATATTATATAATGTTTGGGACAAATGGTTGTATATCTTTTTCTCTTGGTGTAAACTTGCTGCGTATGTATTTATTTGGGGTGGTGCCATGACTGGTTTTTGTATTTTTTGAGTAAATGGGTTTGTGAACATTGTATTTAAATTGGTATTTTTGTATTGTAATTTTGTAGGTTGTCCACTTGTACCTGCAATATTAGCAAATAAATTGTTTTGGGTTTTTCGGAGTTTCCCAACGTCTCCTTCTAGCTCCGGATGTTTATAGTCTTCCTGGGGACTGCTATCTTTAGCTTTAGACTTCAGATTAACTTCATTAGTCTTTAGCTTTTTTATCTCTTCATCCATACTGTCCACTTTAGTACAAAGTGTAGTAATGGCTTCGAGTATCTTATTCATTGTATTATCTTCTGGCTCAGTTTGAGTACCTTTGTCTTGATAGGTAGTCTGCAATAACATTTTGTCAGTCCTTATTACCTCAATTGTAAATGTAAAATTTTGTATATTTAATACAAGCCTTCTTATTTCTTTTGTTGTCACCGAGTCTGGTATTTTTCGCGTTATCCACCACTTTACTTGTGTATTATCTGTTCTTACAATAAATTTATTATAAACAATATATAGCTCAAATGCTAACAAACATTTATATAATCCAAATAGTTCTTTTCTATTTATTTCCCATTTTAATTGTGGTTCCGTGTATGATCCCGAATAATATCTACAATGATGTTCAATTTCTTCATTATCATATCTATATTTGAGAATTCCTCCATAACTGTGATCACTAGAATCAGTTTCTACTATGTATGTGAATTGTCTTTTTTCATTTGGAAAATATAGTTTTGGTAGTTCTTTACATAAATTTTTAATCTTTTTTATATGCATTTTATCTTTTTCGTCAAAATGGTATTCTACATTTTTCTTTAATTTTTTCTGCAGTGGTTTTAAGTTTTCTGCTAATTTAGGGATATATTCTCTTACTTGGTTAACTAATCCTAAAAATGATTGTAGCTTCTTTTTTGTGTCAAGTGTCTCATTTAAATTAATTATTTTCTGTACTATATGCGTTTGCATTTTTATTTCATTTTTATCTATTTGTATACCTAAAAATTCTATTTGATTTTTCATTATTTCTGCCTTCTTTTTACTTAAACTAATTCCTGATATTTCTATGATGTGTATAAATTTTTCTAGTAATTTTATATGTTCTTCCTCTGTCCTGGAATATAATAGTATATCATCTATGTATATTATGCAATTTTCTAATTGGTTGAAGTAGCTGTCCATAAAATGTTGGTATCTACCTGGTGCGTTTTTATATCCAAAGGGTAATACATTCCATTCGTAAAATCCTTGTGGTACCGTAAATGCTGTTAGTTGCTTAGATTCATCTTCTAATTTTAAATGGTAAAATCCTGATTTGCAGTCAAATTTACTAAAATATTTATATCCTTGTATTTGTCTGATTTTTAGTATTTTATTTGGTATTGGATAATTATATGTTTTTGTTTTTGCATTTAAATTTCTATAATCTATAACCATTCTGCTTTTTCCTCGTTTTTGTTCACTATGTTTATTTACTATAAATGCTGGGCTAGTGTGTTTGCTGTTACTTTCTTGTATATATTTATTGTCTAATAATTCTTGTATATGCATTTTTAATTCTGTTAGGTCCGTAAAATTATATTTTAAAGGTTTTTGCATTATTATACTATTTTCATCTATTAGTTCAATTTTTATTTTTGTTTTATGTTTTTCCCATCCTTGTAAGGGATTATAATTATATAGTAGTTCTAATTTATCTTGGAGTAGTTTTATCTTATTTATAGAAAATATGATTATTTCTATTTTATGGTTGCTTGGTGTTATATTTTCTAGTTTTTGGGTAATTTTCTCACTTCCTTTGATCCATGGTGTTGTTTCTCTTAATTTATTATTTACTCTTTTTGCTCCTACTCTTTGTCCACATGGGGTAGTAAACCACCAATGTGTCTTTGTTATAGTATGTGGGAATAATTTATCTAAGAATGGCATTCCTAGCAATATATCTTTATTTGTAAATTCATAATTATATATTTCTCCTATGGTTAGTATTTTATCTCATATTTGTATTTTTAGATTCCTTGCTTTATGTGTTATCATACTTCCTTCATTGTTAAATCCTGTTACTACTAAGGGTGTTTTCAATTCTTCCCATTTATCTTCTGGTAGACAATTATGTTTACACATGTTAGTTTCTGCTCCTGTATCCATCATAGGTGTATAATATCTATTATACTATCCTTCTATTATTATTTTGGCAAGTATATATATTTTTGTCATTTATTATGTTAACTTATTATTTTATCATATTAAGGTTCTTTTGATTACTACCTTTTTATTTTCATAACTTATTATTAATTGCTTATCTTCTAGGTTATATGGTTTAACTTTTTCTAACCACTTTGCTCCTAGCGTGATATTTTTATCTCCTTGATATATTTTGAATTTTATTAATATTGGTATTCCTCCAATAATTAATTCTTTTTCGGTTGTTTCTTCAATTTTTCTTAATGCTTTTGGTAATTCCGAATTTTGTTGTTCATTTGTTATTATTTCTTTTTCTGGTATTAATTCTTTTGCAATATAATTTTCTTGTTGTCCTGTATTTATTAATATTAAATATTTTCTTTGATCCATTAATCCTGTTATATAGTAATGATATGGTTTATTTCTTCTATTAATTTTGGTGGAGTTACATAACTTATCCATCTTGATGTACTCATTCTTGATGATGTTTCTGGTATTTCATTACCTGTTCGTTTTGACGTTTCTATTCTTTCTTTTACTATTTCTAAGTCTTCTTCGATGTCCATTTCTGCGTAACTATAATCATTATTATCTATAACTGATACTATTCTTTCAAACGGGTTTTCTATTTTAATTCTATTTATTTTATTTCTAGCTGTTATTTTATGTTTTGTTGTAAGGATGTATAAGTTTTTACATCTTGCCGTAAATATCTTACTTCCTGGTGCTAGTTCTATTTCCGACATTTTTCAGAATAAAACTAATGATCTGTCTATATTTTTATCATCTATTGCTGCTGAATAATTTGCACTTATTATGAATTTAAATTTTTGGTATATTAGATTACCTTTTACTGCACTTATTACACTTTTTTCTATAGGTTGTATAATTCTATCATCCGCTAAGTATATTTCTATAGGGGTATCTATTCCTTCTCTAAAACATGCTTTTATTAATATTTCTGTTCCTCCTAAATGTACGTATTTTATTGGATTTTTGCTTTTATATCTTGTATTTCTTTATTTAGTACTTTTTTTATTTAAGATTGGTATTCTAGCTTTACCTTTAATGTATTTACAATCTATTATATGTTCTCTTTGGCTTATTACATAATATTCTTCTTTTTGTCTTTTAAACCAATTTTTTATAGTTGGTACCTCTAATATTTTATCTATGCTTAGATCTAACTCTTTTCCCTTTATTTGTTCAAATATATTGGTGTCAAATATTATTTTTTGTTCTGAGGATTGTTCATCTTGGTGTTCTTCTTGTTGTATTATCCTTATATCTTTCTCAGTCATAATTTTCTTCTTCCGATTCTTCTATATTATTATTTATTTCGTTTTCGTTTTCGTTTTCTGATAATTCATTTTCTGATAATTCATATATACTGTCTTCACTCTCTAATTCATAATCTATATATTCCATTTGTGTATATTTATCATCTCCTATTATTATTTCGGTAATTTGTTTTTTCTTTGGATTTTTTGGTATTTTGCAATCTCTAGCTAAGTGTCCTAGTTTTCCACAATTGTAACAAGTACATTCCGTTAATTTTTTCTTTGTTTTATATGGTTTTTTATATTTGTAATTTTTTACATAATATCTTCTTCTTGGTTTTTTGTACTTATATTTTGATTTATATGGTTTATATTTACTACTATATCTTTTTATTTTCTTATATTTTTTATAATATTTATTTGTGCATCCGAATTGGGGTGCTGCTCTATCTTTACAACATGCTAAATTTCTTACTAATATTTTACCCATTTTAATATTTTCTTTGTATTTTTCACATAATTCCATAAACCAATTTTGTAAAAATTTTATTCGAGCTCCTAGGGTATCTTCTAATTCTGCTTCATTCTAATTTTTTATTATTTTTGAATTAAAAGTTTCTAGTAATTTAGTAAAATATAATTTTCTTATTTCTTTACTTTCCTCTAGATTATATGTTCCTTTATAATAATAGTCTTTAAATGCACAAGTATATTCATCTAGATAACACATATTACATATTGCTAATTTTGACATTAAATTTCTGTTTATAATTTTTTCTTTATTTTGTTCTTCTATTTCCGTCGTCATACTATTAAATTCATTTCTTATTGCTATTTTATATTTAAATAATATTTTCCGTAGCTGTTGTGGCATCTGTTCCATCATATGTTTTATCACTTCTTAGTGTTTCTAGACTTTCGTTTGTTAAATTTTGCAACCATAATTTTGTTGTTCCTATAAGTGTTCTTTCTATATATCCTGATGTTTCAGCTATCGATATTTTATTGTCTATTAATTATTTTGAGATATATCCTATCCATAATTGAATTGTTTTATTTATATCTGCTACACAATCTAGATCTAAAAAATTATTTTGTTCAGTTATCTGCCTTGGTGTCCATTTCCTATTTGGCCTTTTTTCCCATAACGTTTTATTTTTATCATATGAATTATAGTTTGTCCTATAGTAGCTTGGATTTAATCGCTTTGGATTCTTTACTCCTGATGTACTTGATTTTTCATCGGTGCTCATATCTCCTGTATTTATTTCTGCATTTATTTTTGCTTTTTTCATTTTTTCTATTAGTTCGGTATATGTTTCACTTGTTTCTGAATAGTTTTCTAGATCATTATCACTTTCTTCACTTATTTCGTCTATGCTTATTTTTTGGTAGATTATCTTGTTCTTCTTCTAATTGTAATTTAAATTTTTCTATTTCATTTGTCAATTTTAACTCTTGTTCCTCTTCTCTACGTTTTTCTTTTTCTTTTTGCTTACTTGCATATAATTGTTTTAGCATTTCTAATTCTTTTTCTAGTTCTATTATTTTAGTGTTTTTTACTTCTTCTATTTGTTGTATTTTTTCTTTAGTTTGTTGTTGTATTTTTTCAATTTCTCGTTTCCTATCTATTTCTTCATTTTCTTTTGTTATTCTAACCATTGCGGTTAAATTATCTTCTAATTTTACTGTTTCTTTTTCTA
>QJPP01001967.1:0-267362 GCA_003996215.1 Jaltomata sinuosa | reverse complement strand
GAATTGAAAGATCAGTTGAACGACCTTCTAGATAAGGGCTTCATCGGACCCAACATCTTGCCCTGGGGTGCTCCAGTATTGTTCATGCGTAAGAAAGACGGTTCTCTCAGGATGTGCATCGACTACCATCAGTTGAACAAGGTCACAATCAAGAATAAATATCCCATCCCTAGGATTAATGATTTGTTTGACCAACTTCAGGGTGCTAGCTTCTTTTCTAAGATAGACCTGAGATCCGTCTATCATCAGCTCAGAGTCAGAGATAGTGACACCCTAAAGACAGCCTTCAGAACTCGGTATGGTCACTACGATTTTGTTGTTATCTCTTTTGGACTAACCAATGCTCCTGCAACTTTCATGGACTTAATGAATAAGGTATTCAAACAGTATTTGGACTTGTTCATCATTGTCTTCACTGATGATATCCTTATTTATTCTTGAAATGAGGAAGAGCATACCAGTCATCTGAGGATCGTTCTGCAGACTCTCAAAGATCACTAGCTATTCGCTAAGTTCAGCAAGTGTGAATTTTGGTTACAGCCTGTCCTTTCCTTGGTCATGTGGTATACAGAGAAGGGATCCGTGTTGATTCCCAGAAAATCAAGGCAGTAAAGCACTGGCCGAGACCCACCTCCCCGATAGACATCAGAAGTTTCTTGGGTTTGGCTGGTTACTACCGGAGATTCATTGCAGGATTTTCATCCATAGCTACCCCATTGACCAGGTTGACTCAGAAAAAGGTCAGGTTTCAGTGGTCAGGCGAGTGTGAGAAAAGTTTGTTAGAACTAAAGACCAGGTTGACTACAACTCCTATCTTGACTCTACCAGAGGGTTCAGATGGTTATGTGGTTTATTGTGATGCATCTAGAGTCGGCCTGGGTTGCATTTTAATGCTGCAGGGTAAGGTCATAGCTTATGATTCTAGACAGCTTAAGGTTCATGAGAATAACTACCCGACTCATGACCTCGAGCTTGCAGCAGTTGTGTTTGCCCTAAAGATTTGGATACACTATTTGTATGGTGTTCATGTTGATGTATTCAAAGATCATAAGAGCCTCCAGTATGTGTTCACCTAGAAAGAGTTGAATTCGTCAGAGGAGATAGCTTGAGTTCCTCAAGGACTATGACATGAATGTGCTCTACCATCTGGGCAAGGCCAATGTAGTGGGTGATGCTCTCAGCAGACTGTCTATGGGTAGTGTATCTCATGTTGAGGAAGAAAAGAGAGAATTAGCCAGGGATGTTCATCGGCTTGCTCGTTTAGGAGTTTGCCTTATGGACACGTCAGATGGTGGTGTGATAGTTCAAATGGGTCATAATCATCATTGGTAGCAGAGGTAAAGGAGAAACAAGATAGTGACCCTATATTATTTTAGTTAAAAGGTACAGTTCATCAGCAGAAAGTAGAGGTCTTCTCCCAAGGGGGAGATAGTGTGCTTTGCTACCAGGGTCGCTTGTGTGTTCCAAATATGGGTGAACTGAGGCATCAGATCCTTACAGAAGCCCATAATTCCAGATATTCCATTCATCCAGGTGCCACCAAGATATACCGTGATCTATGGGAAGTCTATTGGTGGAACGGCATGAAGAGAGACATTGTAGATTTTGTGGCTAAGTGTCCCAATTGTCAGCAGGTCAAGGTAGAACATCAGAAACCAGGAGGTGTGACTCAGGAGATTGACATTCCCACTTGGAAGTGGGAAGTGATTAATATGGATTTCATTATGGGTTTACCTCGTACCTGCAGGTAGCATGACTCTATTTAGGTAATGGTGGAAAGAATTACTAAGTCAGCTCACTTCTTAATAGTCAAGACTACAGATTCAACGGAAGACTATGCCAGACTCTACATTAGTGAGAGAGTCAAGCTCCATGGGGTTCCTTTGTTTATCATCTCATATAGAGGCCCTCAGTTTACATCTCACTTCTGGAAGTCATTTCAGAAAGGTCTTGGTACTAAGGTAAAGCTAAGCACAATAATTCACCCACAAATGGATGGTTAGGTAGAGCGTACCATTCAGACCCTAGAGGACATGTTGAGAGCTTGTGTGATCAATTTCAAGGGTAGTTGGGATGATCACCTACCTCTCATAGAGTTTTCCTACAATAACAGCTTCCATTCCAGCATTTAGATGGCCCCATATGAGGCACTCTATGGCTGTAGATATAGATCACCAGTTGGTTGGTTCAAAGTAGGTGAAGCAGCCTAGATTGGACCTGATTCGGTGCATGAAGCTATGGAGAAAGTTCAGATCATCAGATACAAGCTTAAGACAGCTCAGAGCCATCAGAAATCCTATGCAGATGTTAGGAGAAGAGACTTAGAGTTTGAAATTGATGAGTGGGTTTTCCTAAAAGTGTCACCCATGAAGGGTGTTATGTGATTTGGAAAGAAAGGGAAGCTCAGTCCCAGGTATGTTGGTCCTTACAAAATCCTAAAAAGGGTCAGTAGTGTGGCTTATGAGTTAGAGTTGCAAGCAGAACTAGCAACGGTTCATCCAGTCTTTCACATTTCCTTGCTGAAGAAGTGTGTGGGTGATCCGACATTGATAATACCCTTAGAGAGTGTGGCTGTGAAGGATAGCCTCACCTATAAGGAGGTTCCAATTGAGATTCTTGACCTTCAGGTTTGTAGGTTGAGGAATAAAGAAGTTGTTTTGGTTAAAGTTTTGTGGAGGAATGAGTCCATAGAGGGAGATACTTGGGAAGCAGAAGCGGACATGATGTCCAAGTATCCTCACCTCTTTCCCTCCGAGTCAATTTTAGCTTAAGGTAAATGGATCCTATTCAGTATCTCAGCTTACTCTTGTGAAATTCAGTCTCAGTACCTTGTTCCATTAGTTTTCCTTGCATTTCAATATACCTGCATGTTTATGGAACTCAGTTCAATTAGATATCAGTTTTTAGTACTCAATTGGTAGGGATTGCAGCTCTTTTCCTCAAAACCCAGCTTGTTTAGTCTTCATTCTAGGATGAATGATCCCAAGGGGGGGATATTATAACACCCTAGAACTTCCAAGCCCAGACTAAGCTCAGAAAACTAGTAGAAAATAAATTTTTCAAAAAAAATTCAAGTTTCCGGGAATCACGGTTAGGAATATGGACTGTAGTTTGAAACCATGGTCTGTCCTATAAACTCGCAGTCCTATGTTCTAGAGGACCACAAAAAGGTCCCTGAGAAGATGGGTCGAATGACAGTCCATCTTTATGGACGATGGATCGTCATCCATAACCGTAATCCTCGACTCTAGTAGCCTAGGTGTTTTTACCTAAGGACCACGGTTCAAACCATGGACCGTTGTTTGGAACCATGGCTCGACCTGTCACATGTGGTTTCCATGAATCAGAGGACCCCCAGTTCCAGACCCAGGAACCACGGGTCATATGATGGGCCGTCGTTCAGAAGAACGGTCCATCTTGTTGAGTCGTAGTTCTTAGGACCAGAGACCCCTAAACTCTTAGGCATATCCACAACTCAGTTTGACGGTCCGTTGTTCAGAAGGACGGTCCGTCAACTAAGTCGTGATCCCTGAAGCATGATTTCCTGTAGATTCTTTTAAACTTTCCCAAGGGTATTCCAAACTTTTCCTATCTCTTTTAAGGCCTAAGCTACGTTGTTTTATGTTGTATAAGCCTGATTTAAGTAGTCAAAACCTACCTTAAACATCTATTCTCCAAAATCTATAAAACTTAGAAAGAATAGAAACACAAAGGGCGACAGTTTTCTCTCAAGAACAAGAAAAGGCCTTCACTAAGTTCAGCCCTAAAAATCTAAGGATTTCTCCGTGGATTTCTTCACTAGGTATGTGGGATTTAACTAGTGGGTTCCTTTCACCCATAAGGTCCCTAGATTCTAGTAAATCTTCAGTTTTCTCCAGGCATGTTTCAGACATAGGGTTCCTAAATCTTAGGAAATTATTGTAATTCAGTTCTTACAGCTTTTATGGTATTGATCACATGTTTCTTGGAAAATTAGTACAGTTTCATGAACAATGCTCAGAAACCCTAACTTGTAGATAATCCAGTATTTCATGAATTTTACTTGTTAGACAGAACAGTTTTATGCCCATGCTTCAGAAATTAAATGTTATAACCTTCAATATATTTATGTTGCATTATCGGTTAGTTACCAGCATTTTGAGCTATTCCTTGTTTCAGTATATTATCCTTACATTCAGTGGGAGTAGACTTAGTACCGAGCCGACTACGGGATGGGGGCTTAGCTGTCAGTTTAGGCAATGACCTTTAGTAGCAGTCCCCAAGTCCTAAAACTACGGCGCCACCATAGGTTTAAAAGAGTCAGCTGTCAGACTAGGCTATACCTCCTTGTCCCTTGTGGAAATCAGTAGTGGATCCACGTCAGACCTATTTATACCCTTGGCAAGGTATGAACACCCTTCCATCCAGGGTTACAGGTTGGCCCCACAGTTAGCTCAACTTGGGGTATGTCGGTTAGTAGTGTCTCCTACAGTCATGTTCATATGCATCGACCTTGTATCCAGTATTTACGTTCAATATTTAGTTCAACATGATATATCATGATTTGTACTTGGTCATTTCATTCAGTTCAGCTTTCAGTTATATTTCAGCATATCTATTTTCATGTTCAGTTATATACGTGCATATTGTTCAGTCTAGCCTATATCCTGCATGCTCAGTACATTCAAAGTACTGACTCATACTTTTGTGCTACATTGTTTTATGATGTATGTTCAGGTACTCAGCATCTAGACCGTGCTTAGTTCAACTTCCGGTCTTTACTCAGTAGCTCAGTGGTGAGTCCTCATTATTTCGAGGATGATAGACATGCTTATACCTTCCGTACTTATTTTCAGTTTTAGATTTATTAGAGTTAGCTGGGGGCATATCCCAACCACTACTATTCAGTTAGATGGCTTTTAGACATAGATTAGACTCAGCAATTGTTAGTGTTATTTTCAGTCAGCACTATACTATTTATATTCTTTATATATCCAGACATTTGGGTTCTTCCCGTTTTTAGATATTTAAACTGTTTTAGCTTCCGCACAATGCATGCTTTACTCTGATTTTGTATAGAAATGACATGCCATGGGTTAGCTTTGGGTCACTGGTGACACTAAGCACTGTGTTGCATCCAGGGGGTGGCTTTGGGGTGTGACACTACAGGGCATTGTTAGGAAAAGTTTCATCTTCTTGGCTCCTTATCGTGCATTCCTGGCTTTATTGACTTCTAAACTTTAGTTGCTTCATTCCTTCTCAGATGCCTAAGACGAGTTCGACAGCGGTTGGTGTTGAGGCTTCTGTGATTGTTGCTTTTGTGCTTCTGTCAATGCCAGGACTTCAGAGTGAGGGTTTATCGAACCAGATAGGGGGTGTGGGGTCAGCCCAGCCTCCGATTGGATTTATTGCTACACCAGTTCTTCGGCAGGGTTATCTCTTGGTACTGGAGTATGAGGAGAGATTTCATAACATGGTTAGGCGTACTGCTAGGGCTGTACCTTCAGGGTTTGATAGGGTTTAGAGTTTTGTTAGAGGTTTGATTTCACTGCTTTGCGTGGCGACCGAGCATTTAGTTATGGTTGGGACTACCTTTCTTCAGGTAGTGGATCATGCTTGGGCTATCGAGGGTTTGTGTTGTGAGGCATATGGAGGTGGTGCTCAGAAGCATCATTTCCAGGATATTTCTCGAGGTTCTCAGACTCGAGGTAGGGGTTTCTTCACCAGAGATAGGTTCCACTGCTTCTTATCTACCAGGTAGATTTTTGATGCTCCACGGGTTCTATAGAGTGGTTGTGTAGGACATGTTGAGCAGAGTAGGTAGGGTACGGATCATATCCTTCAAGGTTTGCCTTCAGAGGGTGTAGGCCATGGTGGCCAGTTAGGTTTAGTGAGATCTTCTTGTCAGACTTCATCTGGTAGAGGCTATTTTTGATGTGGTGAGCGTGGACACTTTGCTAGGAATTGCCCCACGATTGTGTATCCCAGTCAGCCTAGTTGTTATGATTGTGGATAGATTGGTCACCTTTATAGAGCTTGTCCCCGGCGAGGGCCGATTGGGCCTTCAGTTTTGACCACTCAGTCCAGAGTTAGATCTCGTCAGCTGGATGCTCCTCTTGGTGGGCCAGAGGTAGAGGTTTCTGATATCGTTGCTCCTAGTCAGGCCTTTGTGTAATGACTCTTCCGGTCATTTCCACGTATACATTTTCCTTGTACCGTTAGAGCTTGTTTGTAGTGGCTCCAAGTCATTTAAGGCTTGTCGGTACCGGTATTTCGGTGCCGGGTCCATTTGTTTGGTCGTATTATAAGTTTTGAAGTCAAGCAAGTCGGCAAAAGTTATCGTAAGTTTCTTTAATAAATTTTCTCAACTTTGGGTAAAATGTCTCAGAGCTTTTCTCTCAATATATAAAGAGTTAGAAGTCCCCTAAAATACCAAATTGAAGGTCTATGAGTCTAGTTTCCAACGCATAAAACCTCACGTCCAACTGATCTCGGAGTAAAACATTATGACTATTTTACCGCGGACTGTCTGGCAGAAACCGGGTCGCGAATCGGGTCGGGTCAAAATCGATTTAAAGCCTCAACTTCACATTTTAAAATGCCATTTCAGCTCTGGAACAGTGAGAAAACATAAGGGAGGGTTCCAAGAGAGTTCTTGAGTATCAAAATCGTGCGATGGTGAATTGCGAACCTAAATTTAAGAATTTTATTAGCATCGCGCGTATATTTGAAAATATTTTATTTTAAAGTTATATTTTTTTATTACCTTTTTAAAAGTATTTTAAAGGTCTATGAAAAATATTTTTGTTACGATATAATTGTATATGTATTTATTTTATAAGGTTTTTATACATTGTAATATTTTAACGAAGATAGTAAATTTAGTTATGTTGAAATTTATTATTATAATATAGTAGGTTTTATTCGAAATAATTTTCTAATGATTATGGTATATTCAAAAAGTTATATTTATTTTACCATGAATTTATGCAATACCCGAGTATATACTTAACGGGATGAAATTGGTTGCCACCTCCACTTCCACGTGGAAGTGGAGGCATTGTACAACAAGGTTAGGAAGTATAAAGTGGCATGTGTATTTATTTTAGGTATCTTGTTAATTGACCAAAGTGAGTCATTCACCATATATATATATATATATATATATATATATATAATATAGAGGTACAGTGGATATTTTGACCATTTATTTCTCTACAGTTGAGGCAAGATATATGTCTATAGTGCTGGATATGTTCTTAACAAATTCGTAGAGTAATTTTGTAGGCAAATATTTTTGGCGCTTTATTTTGATCCTCAAAATAAAATCAATTATCTACGTCAAGTTATTCAAGCCCGAGTTTGAGTTTGATTTCGTTTTGGAGATTTTTCGGAGAGATTCAAGCTTGTCATCGGACGACAGGTAGGTTACGGTTTATTTTACCTAGACTCCGCATATATAGGATAAAGTTGTACTAATGGGCATCCTTGGGTTGGATTATTAGGTTGGTACCACAGACCTCGACCGCTTTATTCATGTCCGCCTACTTTTGTTCCTCCGTTGTTTGTAGTACTTGCCGATATATTTTATTTACCCTTGTGGTCCTGTGAGGCCTTGTTGACTCTGGAACATAGAAGGTGGGATTTTGGGAATGTCCGCGAGTCCCGGGCATAGAATTATCTTTCTAGGCTGGTTATGCTTGCTGAGTAGCTGTGGGCCTGTTCAGGGTCGATAGGTTGATTGTGAGCTGCTGGGCAGCTATTGTGTTTGATCATACCATTTTCATACATATAAAAAGGTTTTATACATGTTTTACTACAGTTTGGGCTTCGGGCCTACTGGCACTATTTTCTAAACCTTGCATGGCCCGGGGGGCCCATTTTTGATGGAAATAATTTGGAAATGGTTTGATTTAACTTGTGAATATTCCTGGGTAAAAGGAAGTAAAATTATGTTTTAAAACACCAGTTTTACTACTAACGCTAGACTCGGCAGGGCCGGGGTGCTAGTTGAGTTTTCATGCTACTTGAGATAATTTTTAGCCTCGGTCGGACCGAGCACCTGAGATGACTTTCTACTGTTTAGACCCGGTTATGCCCGGGCACCCTTGGAGGGGTTTTTGAGATATTTTCCTACTACTTTAGTCCTGGACAGGGTCTGGTCATGCATATTCAAGACTGGGTCTCTATCTTGTACCCGGACTTGCTTTCGGACGATATGTTTTGATACTGAGTTTTAGTATGGGGTCTGGGACATCCATGGACCTTGCCATTCCAGCTAGGGGCTGCGGGCTGCATGTGCCGGAGGAGGGGTATACGGTGGAGTAGAGGTATACGGGCAGTGTCCTTCCATGGAACCTACCTGCTGGGCCGGATCGGCACCGGAGGAGGTACATACAGAGATATCATTTCACTTGAGATCTTCATGCATCATATCATTCATTGTTTGAGGCTCCACCCTTGTTTGTTGTTTGTTGATTGTACGCTTCGGTAGTATGGGATGCCGGAGGGTTTGTTTTCACTTGTTTGTGTTCCTCGGTTGTATGGGCCGCCGAGGGACTGTAGGTAGACTCTTTTCTATTTACTTGTAGAATTGTTCCCTGTTACGGTTAATTATGAAATTGGTTACTGCTAGACTGTTAGTTGCTGTATTTGAGATTGATATGATTAGTTGGGCTTGATTCATGTCTCTAAGCATGCCTATCATTACTCTTTCTCTCTTCTTCTTACACTTGAGGTTACCGGTATACCGTCCATTTCGTAAACTTATTATGTATACACTGTTATTGCAAGGACCCCAGGTGCGTTTGTTTCTTACTTTCACCTGTGCCTATGGTGTGTATATTCTACTTACTGGCCTCACATGTGGTTCTGTTGATTTCCCTCTGGGCTAGTTCCTGTGTGCCTTTCGTTGATTTCTGTGACTGCTTGCTTCTATTCTGTCTGTTACTACAATTTTATCTTATATGTGCCCAGTCGGCCTATGATACCTACTGGGTACCTTATGCTTCGCATTTGGTGCTCACCCTACCCCCTGCATCTTTGGGTGCAGATCCTAGCGTGGACCATCGCTGTTAGATCGCTGTGATTCGTGCTTGGAGATCTGTTGGGGACTACTTCAGACTGAGGTTGAGCTCTTGGCGATCGGAGCTTAGCTTTAGTTTATCTTTTGCTTCATGTACTCTATTACCACTCAGAGACATCTGTATATATTGTTTTGGATTATTTGCACTCCATGTATATAGTTTGGCTCTATACCACGATACCAGGTCTTGGGGTTTGATTTAGTTTCCGCATATGTATATATTTATATTACTTTTATCTGTTCTCTTTGTCTTGTTCCCTTATTTGTTAGATAGTAGCCATTACTAACTGTCCTGGGCTACGAGAATTGGTTCGCCTACTAGGGGGTTGTAGGTGCCATCATGACCAAGAAATCGGGTTGTGACACTTTGCTACCTTCGACTTGTGTTAGTCCCGCTTGTGTTGCAATTCTTTCTTTTCTATCATTTATTTTCTTATATGCCTACCTGCTACTTGTTTAGTTGTTTGGCTACCTGAATTATAGTATCGGTATGTTGTTTTGTTGGTAGTCTATTCTTTGGTAGTTGATGGGGGTGAGTTAGCCTTGTGAGGTGTTTTACCCAGAGTCATAGATCATGGGTAGTTCTGGTTGGTCTATTTCTAGTTGGGTTTATTCCTATTGATTATGGTTCTAGGCTTACTTTGGATCTTTCTTTCTAGCGGTCCTAGATGGTTGTTGCTTAAGCCCGTTATCTAGTGTGGCTAGAGATCCGTGTGATAGTTTGATGTGTTACCGGTACCTATGCCGGAGTTGGGATTTTGCCTTAGTTGGAAGATATTGGTTATGCTAGTGTGCATAGATCGGTTTGGCCTCTTGAGTGTTTCGAGTCAACCCTTTTTTTTAGCTTAGGAGGTTGGCAGGTACGTGGGTTGTTCCCATAGTCTCCTCCAGCTCCTTGTCTGTTGGATGTTTTGTTGTATCCCTAGTTCCAGTTGGAACAAATCCTAATCGTAGTTCTCTAGATGAGCTCTTGATATTTGCATGGTGATTGGGTTTTGACTTTAGCACTTCCAACTAAGTGTTGATCGTAACCTTGTGGTTGGGTTGTATTCATAGCATTTTGGGCGAGTCGGGCATCCGGCCTCCTTTCTCTTTTGCCTTGTTGAGTTTTGACAATGTAAGTTTTGTAGCTAAGGTAATGGCCCCAGATTCTTATTTGAGAAAGGATTTGTAAGGTTTAGCATGTACTATGGAACGATTTTTGTTGAGTTGAAGAAGGAGAGAGATGACTCCTTGTTTGTGTTTATGTTTCTTAGTAGTTGAATGAGGTGGAGATGAAGGTTTGCTTTGGGATTGTGTGTTGGTGATTTGATTCAGCCGTCTACACATTGCAGTGGGTTTTCCATCGATTGGTTTGTGTTTTGGTAGAAGCGGCAGTGTTGGCAACTTGTGTATTCAAGCCTAGTTGGCTTGGCTTCTTAAAGGTTCATTGGCAGCATACAGGTTCGACTAAGGCTTTGGTTGGCAGTTTTGAAAGTTGGGGTTCAGAATCATGGCTTGACAAGTTTCATCAGATTGTTCGTGGAAGATTCTACTTGGTTGCAGCATCCTAGTGCCGGGAGGAAGTGGGTGTTGGCAACTTAGCTTCTTTACTTCAATTTTGGATGCGACCATTGGCCTTGGACACCTAGTCCTTGTCTATCCTTTGTATTGGGTGGGATATTCCTGATTTCAGTAGTGCTCTTCATGGTATGAATATTCTTCCTTCTTAATTGGACAGATGCAGTAGCGTAAGTTCCATAAACAGCTGTGATGTATTGTATGTGGTCAGGTTGTGAGGGTTGAGACTAGGGAGGCTATTTTGAGTTCTGATGATACGAAGAGACTGGTAATTGCCAATCGTTTGCCGAGGATTTGAAAGCTTGTTTAGTTGATTCTTATGGAGTTATTATTTATGTTGGGTTCCCGTGTTGGTTAGACTCAGCCATTGGGGACTAGAAGTTTGGTGTATGGTATGATTTAGGATGGTTGGTTTGTCTGCTGATTCAGAGGAGCAGTTGGTTTGAGCCAAAGAGGTGAGTTGAAGGTATATGCAAAAATTTCTATGGCTAGATGGTAACTTTGAACCCCATGCACCTTTTCCCTTTGCCTTCGGGGTGTTTTGACTTGGTACTCATGGCATGGTGGACTTCTTCCCAAGGTGAGCTTGGTAAGACGACTTTATCTCAAAATTGTGTTTGAGTATTCGGAGTTGCAACAGTATTCTCAGAATTTGGAGCTTAGCCGGTGATTTCGAGCTTCGTGGTAGGCTTACCACCCTCCTTGTAGAGGCTTGGTTATGGTTTTGGCCTGTTGGGCAGGTTTCCCTGGTTCCTTCGCCTCCAGTTGACTCAGATTTGGTCCAGTTCAGCGAGGTTGGTTTCGTTCTATAGTATGGAGGTTCTTCGTCAACACAAGGTATTCATATATGCCTCTCCTAACTTTAGTGTGTGGGTTCTCAGTCATATTTAGATAGGTAGTCAGTTGATGCTCGAGGATGGTTTAAAAGTTTGACATGTATGAAGCTTCTTGTTTATGGTACAAAAGGATTTGGTTTAGAATAAAAAGTTTTGTAGGATCGGCGGGTTCATGAGTTAGAGTTTTAGTTACGGGCTTTTCTGGCACACTTGGTTGTAGTTTTGATGATTTGAGCTCTGTGTGTTCGTCGCCTTTCTCCTCAGGTTTCGGTGTTGTGTCACTGCTTTCTGGTTATGAGTCTCGAGGTTCAGTTTAGGTTGCCAGACCCTTTGAGTTTTGGAGGTTGAGTGGGGAATCTATTTTGGCTAGTAAGAAGTTGAGGCTTGATTGCCTTCATTGGTTCTGTTTTGTTGGATGTCGTCCAACTGAGGAGGCTACCCAGGTTATCCGAGACAGTAGTTCGGGCTGTGTTATGTTGTTCTTTTAATCTTTAGTCTATCCTTCCTTCCTGACTTTTGGGGATGACAGTCCTTTTAGTAGTGGATGATGTAATTACCCTTCCGGTCATTTATGCATTTTTGCCTTTCTTGTACCATTAGAGCTTGCTCATAGCGGCCCCAAGTCATTTATAGCTTTCAAGGATCGGTAGTTCGGTGCTCGGGCCATTTGCTTGATCTTTTTGGCCATTCCTTGTTTTAGAGCTTTTAGCCTTTGAAATTGTTGACTTCGGCCAACATTCTTGGTGAATATGCTCAGAATTGAATTCTGACAGTTCTGATAGCTCCGGAGCATGGACTTTTATCTAGAGGGACCTTTCGTCGGGATCCGGGAGCTTTTCAGCTTAGAATTCTCTCTCGTTCTGTGTTTTTAGGCCAGTTGGGCTAGTTTGGTTGACTTTGATCAATATTCGGAGAAGACAACCTCGGATGGGAATTCCGTTAACGCCGTTAGCTTTGGTATGCCGAGTTTGGTTTAGGTAGGTGGTTGGTTCGGGCCTCGGGTGAGTCGAGCTCATTTTAGGTGTTCGGTTTGTTGTGATAAGTGTTGACTTGGGTCAACATTTCTTTCAAACAACCTCGTATGGAAGTTTTGTCGATTCCATTGAGTCCAGAACATCGTTTCCACTCTAATAGCTCTATTGGTTTTTGAGTATCGGGTTCTGATTGTGCCCGGAATGCCCCGTGAGAGTTTTAAGTTTTGCTGGTTTTTAGTGCAGGCAAGGCCTTCAGCGCCAATGTCGCCCAGGCAGTGCGATCGCGCTAGCCTATGCGTGCCATCAACGCTGATGGAACCATGCCAGCGCGATAGCGCTCCAGCGCCCGCCCGCGTGCCTGCGCATTCGCGTCCCTCCAGCGCGATAGCGCTAAGCACCTGCCTCCCTCCTGCGCGATGGCGCTCCTTTAGCACTGATGGCGCTAGTCTGTGGTCAACAGCTATAAAGTGCCGGAAGTCATTTTTCCAGCCACTTCTTTCATCCTTTCTCACTCTAAACTCAATTTCCTCTCTACCAAATTGCTCTAAAAAATTCTAAACCTTGGGGAGTTGATTGTCCATGGATTTTCCGTTTCCCTTCGTCTCTTGGTAAGCTTCTTCTTCACTTGGATTTCCTAAATTCCTCCATTGTTGCCTTCTTTCTAAAGCTTGAGTTTTGTGGTAGTTTCTTCCCATTGAGCTGGTGCATGTTCGTGGGAGTGAAATTTTATGCATCTTGGCTTGAAACTCCATCATTGTGGTAAGTAATTCTTGCCCAACCTCCGTTTTATTTCTTGGAAATTCCACCTTTAATTCTTGACTTGAGCGGGATATTTTGAGCCCCATTTGTTGTCCATTTTTGCTCAATTTTTTGGGCATGCGCTCTCGGGATTGTAAGGAACACAAATGTGTTTTTCATTTCCGATTTAGTGTTGTGGGGCTCACGGGCCCGTTTGTGACCCGGATTTTGACCCAGTTATTCTTATGGAATTATGGGTATTGTTAGTCTTGTTTTGATGTATAGATTACTGTCTTGATATAAGTTTTGTGATTTGGAGCTTCCCAGAGCAGTTCGAGCCTGGATGACGCCGTCCCCGCAGCTATTCTTCGGACGACAGGTAGGTTATGGATTCCCTTATCTAGACTCTGCGTATATAGTCTATAACTGCATTAATTAACATCCTTGGATGGGTTGGTACCCCAGACCTTGTCCGCCTTGTTCTTCCGTTTAATTCATACGTTGTTTGTAGTATTCGCGTAGTATTGTATATTACCCCTTTGGTCCTGTGCGGCCTTGTATTGACTTTTGAACATATATGGTGGGATATTTGGGGAATGTTTGCGGGTCCCGGACATAGAGATTATCCTTTAAGGCTGGTTATGTCCGTTGAGTAGCTGCTGGGCCTGTGCAGGGCTGATAGGAATTTTTGTGAGCCACTGGGCTAATTTTATATTTGTGTGTAAGCATATCATCCATGAAAAAGGTTTTCCCCTGCATGTTTTACTACAGTTTTGGCTGCGAGCCATTACAGATGGTTTTCCTAAACTTGCATGGCCCCGGGGGCCCATTTTTGGTACGGTTGATGATAGAAAAGGGGATTTTGGATGATTTCGCACTTATTTATTACTGGTACTAGTCTCTGCCAGGCAGAGCACCAGACTTGATTTTATTACTGATACTAGTCTCTGTCGGGTGGAGCTTTGGACTTGATTTACTACAGTTTTAGACCCGATCACACCCCGAGCACCCTTTGAGAGGGTCTTTTGAGATTACTACTACCATTTTAGACCTGGTTTGATTCCAGGCATGTACTTTGAGGTTCTGATACTCTGAGATTTTATGGTCGTTACTTTATGTGGTCAGTGACCTCCATGGCCCTGCCGTTCCAGGACCTGGCAAAAGGGTCGAGAGTGCCGGAGGAGGTGTATACAGTGTAGGATAAGGTATAGAGGACACAACCCACCATGGGTCCTCCTGCCGGTGTGCCGGGCCTACCCGGGGAGGTGCATATAGATTTACTATTACCGGTTCCATCATATCATCATTATGCATATTTCACTCGGATTCCACCCTTGTTTGCTGTGTGTTCAGTGTACGCTCCGGTTGTATGGGCGGACGGAGGGTTTGTTTTCACTTGATTGTGTTTCTCTATTGTATGGGCAGCCGTTGGGACTGTAGGTAGATTATATTTTCTCCTGTCTTCATTTAGAGTTTGTCTTGGCACTCGGTTATCAAAGGATTAGTGATGGTTAGCCTGTTGAGGCTTCGGTTGTGGGATTTCATATTATTGAGAGGGCTAGGGAGTTTTATCCTATTGAGGAACCTTTGTGTGGCCTTTTGAGCAGAGTATGAGATTTTGGTTTTTTTCTTGTCGGGAGTTGAGTGGTATATCTTGATTATTGTGGGTTAGTTATTCCGTCCTAGGGTTGTACTCGTGAGGTGATTTCTGGTTTATGCTATCACGTGATTGGATTGGTGTTTTATTTCCTTATACTAGTTGATTCCATTTTGAGTATGTTAGACTGCTTTTCATCTTTTCCCTTTACTTGAGGTTACCGGTATACCGCCATTTTCTCAACTCTCTCTCTCTTTACTTACTTATATTGTTGTGCAAGGACTCCAAGTGCGTTCTCCTTTCCTTCACCTGTGACTCTGTGTAATTGTATCCTCTGAGCTAGCATGTTTTACTTATAGCTTTCAGTTGCCTATTCTCTGTGCTAGCTCCTTGTGCTTCTCTTATTTCTTCACTGACTGCTTTCTTGCTATCTGTTACTTACTATTTTTATATCTTATATGCTCTCAGTTGGACGATGATACCTACTGAGTACCCATTGTTTTGGTGCTCATACTACACTTTTGCACTTTCTGTGCAGATATTAGTTGAGCTTTTTCCATTGATCGCGTTGGAGACTCGTGCAGATTGTATTCGAGACTAGGGTGAGCGCCTAATTGTCGGGGCTTGACCGTATCTCATCTTTTGGAACTGTTACTCCTTGTACTTTCGGAGACAAATTGTATTGTATTTTGTTACTTCTAGCACTTGTACTCTATTAGAAGCTTTTGTACTATCGATTCCAAGTCTTAGGGTTAGTGTAGCTTCCTTTATGTATATATTTGAGTTTTGCTTTCACTTTTTCTACCTTTACATTCTGCTCCCGCTTATTTCCGCTTGTTGGTGCTTTTTGGTTTGGTAGTAGCCCATTACTAACCATTCTAGGCTACGGGGATTGGTTCGCCTACTGGGGAGGGGTTGTAGGTGCCATCATGACCTGAGAAATCGGGTCGTGATAGATATGGGAAAAACAAAGAAAGTCTGTGGGTGAGAAAAGTGGAAGGGAGAAGTTAGTTGATTAAATAATGAACCAAAAGGAAGAAAATTGTGAATGTATTAAAGTGCTTAGGAAGATAGTCACGATTATATTCAAAATAGTTCCTACCAGTTTCTCAGCCTACATTACAACCATGAAAGTCCTATTTGATCTTAAGTTTGATGTTCTTATACTAATGGAGTAGTACACTACAGGCAAGCTTATAGTTCATCGTATGTTGCATGTGAAATTCTTTGAGAGAGTGAGCGTAATTTTATTCTTATACCAATTTATATGATATTATAAATACTTGTGAGTAAATATGGGTAATTCTCTTGTTGAGAGAGGAACATGGTTGATGAATGATATGTAAAGTGTTTATATCCTTGATTGGGGAATTTGTGATTATTTGCTAATATCGTAAAATCAGTTCTTGAGGCTTGGAGGTCTTGATATTGTTGTTCATGAGTTTTAAATATTTTAAATGAATGAAGCATGTTTTAATAATGACTTGTCATCCATTGTAGTCGTTGTAGTCTCAGTTTGAGTAATATTATTTCAATTGGTATAGTTATAGTAGAGTCGTAGTTATAGGGTAAAGCTTGCTCAAAGAAGAGCAAGAGTTTTAAGTGTGGGGTCTTGATGTGAAGCTAAAAGTCATGATTTTATAGTATTGATTGACTCACATTTTACTTATTTTAATATGCTCTTGAGCTTACTTTATGATAAATACGCTTATGTAATTTGTCTTGGTGTGTAGGATGAAGAATAAAGGATTTTAAACAGATTTGGAGTATAATGGAGTGATATTAAAGCTTTAAAGTCTGAGTAGGAGCTGAGGATGATGATCCGGAGCAGGTACATGAAGAGTAGATCAAGATGGAGTCTCAACGGAGGCAAAACGACGAAAAAAGGAAACAAATGCACTACCAAAGGGCCCTTTGCACCGCCCTAGGTGCCCCTGTAGTGCAAGGAAACAAAATGGGCATGGAGGTTGTCCCACAATCCTTTGATGCCACCCTGGGTTCCGCACTAGTGTAAAACCAATACTAGGTTGGCCTAGTTTGCTCTACGAGATCCAAATCCAACTTAAAAACCCCCCAAAATCCTATATAACCTATACTTAGTCATTTTTAAAGGGAGAGACAGAGAATGGAGGAGAAGCAGAAAAACAACACACGTAGCTTTGGAGGAACATCTGCACTTAGGTTTTTCCTTTGTTTTTTACTATTTTTCACCATTGAATCTCTAGCTATTGATGAACTCCTAATTTTGTATTTAGTTCATGAGTAGCTAAGCTCTTAGATTTTTAGGGTTGTGGTTGAACATGATAATTGATGTTTGAATGATAATGTATTTTGATTTGATTTCCAATTTGAAGTTAGTTATCATCTCTTGTTCATAATTGTTTGATTGATTAATCACCTCTCAAACATTATTTATGGGGCATGAATTGGACTAGGAATAGAGAATTTATGTTCATAATAAGGGAAAATAGAGCTTGGTCGTGAACTCTAGAAGGGAGAACGATTTGCTAACATGGATAGGAATATACCCATTAATGTTGCTTAGTTGATACGAAAGAGAAATCACATACACTTCACTATCAATCGACGACCATAAGAATATAGGTGTTATGAATAGTCAAGTAGGCGTAAAGGCAGTTTGGAAAGATGCTCAATATCACGAATATCAATTGGAAACTAATAACTTTTAGAATCAATCAGGCTAATTATCTGATAAACTCAACTGGACTGTTACTAAATGGCAACCCTGGAAAGCTAATCACCTCTGAAATCACAAAACACTCTAAAAACATTTCACATTTGAAAACCTAAATTATTTTAGTAAGTAGTAATCTCTCAATCCATCGATATTGTGTGGTTACTCACTGAATAATTAAGTACAAACTCACTTTAGTCATCAATTCATCGATTCCCAATAGGATCGATATCTAGACTTACAAGTCCTATATTACTTGTCAGACCGCGTACACTTGTGTGTGCATTTGGTCGCAATAATAAGCAACTCCAAAGTGACAAAATATGATACGTACTTTAACTAAAATCTTGTATTTCGATATGAATTGGTTTTCAAGTAAATAAATATTCTAAAATATAATAATATATGACTAATTTTACATAAAAATGATTAATACTAAAAATATCATATATAATATATATATTAAGGTATTTTGCTAAATGAAATGGCAAAATAACCCCGAAAAATAATTTAGAGGAAATATTTTAACTCAAAAATATTTATTTCACTCTGTTTGAAATTCAAGAGGCTTAACTAATTAATTGACAGGTGGAGGGACCAAATTGGGTGTCAACACTAAATTCTCCCATTGAACCAAATCATCACTGCCACAACATTGTTTTCCTTACAATTCTCCTCTACAGTATGGCTAGGGGTCTGACTAAGAACTTTCCATAATCATTCACTAATTTCAACTGCTGATGGGGTGTAAAATCATGTCAAATCCTCTTCTTCAACAAGGACACGGGAAATACTGGATGGATAAGGTAATTGGGAGGGAGTTCAAGCTTGTAATCCACCTTTCTAACTCTCTTCAAAATCTTGTAAGGACCGTAGTATTTAGGATAGAGCTTAAGGTATTTTATGAGTGACACTGAAGTTTGTCTATAGGGTTGGAGTTTCAAATACACCCAATCACCTTCTATTAGTGTTCTTTCACTCCTCTTTTGATCAGCATATGATAAGTTGGTAATCTACCAACTTATTGAGCATTTATTCATTAATTATTGTTATGTTTTGATAAGATTTAGAGGTATTTATTGACTTTATTGATGCAATTGCAGGTACTCATGGTCAAAAGTAGAAAAACAAGGATTTTGACCCAAAAGAGCTCAAAAAGAGTTGAAGTGTGAAGGTGATCAAAAGAGAAGAAGAACCTGCCAAGAGGTGCGACTATCGTGCGATGCGCACAACGGCTGGTGCGGTCTGCACCTCCCTTCACATAACACCCAACAACAGCTGAAGTCACTGGTTTTCTAGAGTGAAGATGTTTAAAGCACACAACACATGGTGTGATTGCACGTCATGTCACACATCGCATCGCACAATGCCCGAGGGGCAATTTTGTAAACTTTCAAGTGACATTTTGGGAAACTTCTAAAACCTTTTTTGGGTGTGCACCTGATAGTTTTTGATACAATATTGAATAATTTTTCATAGAGAGAGTTTCCTAAGGAAGATAGTGAGGGTACTTGATATTTCTCATCTTCTACCTTGAGATTCCACCATTATATTACCAAATTGAGCTTGGATTCGGATAATAGCATAACAATGAATGGAAATTTGAATTACCCAATTGGTATAATCTCTTATTTCCTTAGAATGAGTGGTTAATCTCCTTGTCTAGGGGTATGTGTATGATGGGTATTTGAATTTGGGTATGAGTCTTGTTTAATTATGCTTATAATTGCTAAATTGATATGGGTCTATTGAATTCTCCATGTTTTAACTATAAAATTGATGGTTGCAATCATTGGTTGAGTTAACTTGGTTGTGTTCTTTCTTAAAAGAGGAGTTCATGATTTTGTATGAGAATTCGATAGCGGAAACTCGGATTTCCATCTAGATTGAGGCTAGAAGTAGCTTAATCGCCAAAAAACACCCATTTAAGAGTCTAAGCTAAAAATAGTATGACTTCCCCAAGCTTGAATTGGTTGGTTTAAGTTGAACCCATGGTGCTTGAGAAAAGACCATTGGATAAATGTTTGTAAGATTGATAGATTGACATTCATGACTAAAATCAATGCTACCCATATTGTTTGTTGAGAATTTGCATAATTGAGCAAGTACCCTAGCCCACGTTTGAATCCCATCAGAAACATACCCCTAGTCGTCCTGTCATTTGATTACAAATCCCCTGTTTACTTTATTTTCTTGTTCAAATTGCGATTATGATAATTTTTCCAATTCCTTATTTCCCCTAATTTTTACTTTGAATTATTTGAACAATTACTCTCTTATTGATTAACATATGATAATCACTTAGTGTATCATCATAACCATTCTCTATGGGATCGACTCTGACACCCATTGGGAATATAAATTTTGTTTTTCTCTGAGATTGCTACCACCTCCTATTGGAGAGTGTTTTTGAGAATTATCAAAAAATGGTGCCATTGCTAGGGAATGGTTTTTGAGTAGCCATTAGATTGCCGTTTGATATCACTTTGTTGAGTTTTAGTTTTTTTTTACTTTGTTTTACTATTTTTGATTGTTGAATAGGGCGCCCATGAGCAAAGTGGTCAACAATGAAAGCATAGACGGATTCATGGATACCGCTCCTGAGCCCGTAGTCCAAGGTGGGGTAGGTGCAATCCTTCTACCTCCCACGGTTGGCAATTTCGTGTTTCATGTTACAAGCACTATGCTCCACCTCATCCAAATGAAAAGATTATTTGGAGGAGTTGCCCATGAAGATGCAAATAGGCATATACAGAACTTCATTGAGATATGCCAGCCCTTTATTTTCAATAACATCCCCTAATAGTCCATCCGGCTCCATTTATTTACCTTCTCCCTTATAGAGGAAGCGACAGCTTGGATGGAAGCGCTTTCGGAGGGCTCAATTACCTCATAGAATGGATTGGTTGAAGCATTCATGGTGTGATTCTTCCCTCATTCTAGAATGATGCAACTGAAGGACGACATCACAAATATCCGCCAATTGGAAGATGAGCCATTGCATGAAGCATGGTTAAGGTTTAAAAAGAAGCTCTTGCTATGTCCCAATAATGGAATGCCTGATAATGTCCTCCTCTAAAGTTTTTATAGGGCCTTGAATTCAATGAACAAATCTGTTGCAAATAACCTTGCGGGTGGAATATTTATGGACCAACCATATGTTTTTGCCTCAGCTCTTTTAGAATGGATGACCAAGACGAATCATGCTTGGCATATTAGAGAGGCAAATGTTCCCACAGAGGTGACTTCTGCCATATTGACGAATGAAATGCACCATAAATATGAGGAGATAGATAAAACTATGGCCAAGATGTTGATGCAAATTGATCTTTTGGCTAAACACATGATGGGGGCTGGAAATACTAAGAGTGTGAATGTTGTGAGTACTCCTGATCTTAAAGCTAATGATGAGGATGTATTTACTATTGTGGATGGGAAGATTTGCTATCTATCAGCAGGTTCTCGACCTGGGTATTGGTTCCTGAGGGATGAGAATCAAGGTTGGATCAAAGATAAAGAATGTGAAGGCCATTGGAGAGATCGTGAGAAGAAAGGTGATTGGTATAATCACCAGAGTTAAGATCCTTATGTACCTCAGCCTAAGGCCGACACCCATGCATATCAACCCACTGTGAGAAACCCCCAACATTGGAAAATCAAAGATATGTTATATTTAGTCTTAAAAAAGGTTGAGTCAACCGATAATAGGGTGAAGGAGCTAAAGAGCAAAGTGTCAACTCTTCACCAAATGGTGAGCACACACTCAGCTTCTATCAAATATCTTGAGGCACAAATGAATCACCTATCCTCACAAATAAATCCTCGGATGAAGGGGACACTTCCAAGTGACACTACGATGAACCCGAAGAACGATGGCCATGTTATGACAATTGTCACTAGGAGTGGTCGAATGTGTAGTGGGGTTAAAAAGCCATCTAATGAGGCTGTTGTAGAGCCAAATGATAAAATAGAAGAGGATATTATGATTGAGAATGAAGTGGATGAAAATCTGATGGTTGGGGTGAAGCCTAGTGCACCCAATGTGAGCTCCAATGATGATAACATGAATGAAGAGAACGATGAGGCTGATTCTCCTTCTCAAGTTGCCATTGATATCGAGGAGGAGGATCCTAGTATACCGAATATTCCACAACCTAATCCAAAATGGCCCCCTCCTTATCCTTAAATATTGACCAAGAAGAAGAAGGAGAACGAATTCAAGAAATTCGTAGGCATGTTTAGCAAACTGTCCATAAACATCTCTTTGGTCGATGCATTAATGCATATGCCTGGATATGCAAAGTTCAGAAAGGAGATTCTCAAGAAGAAGTGTGTAGTTGATGTGGGTACCATGAAAATATCACACAGTTGTAGTGTTGTGATGACAAGCAACATTTCTCAGAAATGAGAAGACTCGGGTGCCTTTACCATTCCATGCACTATCAGGGTGTTTGTGTTCCGGAAGGCTTTATGTGATTTAGTTCCGGAAGGCTTTATGTGATTTAGAGGCAAGTATCAACTTTATTAACCTAGTTATTTTCAAGAAGTTAGGCTTGGGTACTCCTAAGCCTACACCTATGAGATTGCTCATGACCGATCAGTACATAAAACATTCGGTAGGGATTTTATTCGATGTATTGGTCAAGGTCAACAAGTTTATCCTACGTGCTGACTTTGCAGTCTTGGATTGTGATGTATATCTTGAGGTGCCTATCATATTGGGGAAACCATTATTGGCAATCGGTATATCTTTGGTTGATGTGGAGCTCGAGGATCTCAAGTTTAGGGTTGGGTGAGAAAAAGTTACTTTTAATGTATGCCAACCTACAAAACCACCAGACGAGTTTTGAGTAGTGTCTGTGATCAATGTTGAGGGCAAGTTGGTGGATTCCTATGATGAGTTTGTGGTGAAAGAGGTACCCGAGCCTTTGATGTTGCCACCTTGGCAACAAAACAATGCTATGAAGATGTTGAAGGAGCAATTCTCTTTCTTGGGATGGGGCCACGCTAATTGAATTGGCATGCTTTTGGATAATGGTTGAGGATTGAGGTACTATCATTGAGTTGCAATGTAAAATCAAGCGCTTCTTGGGAGGCAACCCAAGTGTTTTTACTTTTTGTTTTTATAACCTTTTATTGTTTTTGGTGTGTGTTAAAAATGCATGGAGAGGAAAAATGATTAAGTGAAAAAAAAGCCAAGCAGGAACGTGTTGTAGGTCATGTGGTACGCACAAGCAGTTGTATACATTGCACTTCCCACCGCATACTAAACCAAATGCCTGGGAAGAAAATCAGAAATTAAAGGCGACATGCGATGAGCTATACAAACCGCACCTCACATTGTGCACGTCGCACCTCCATCGCATCCCAAGTCAGAAGGCTGGACAAATTTTAGGTAAGAAAGAGGCTGATGCAGAGCGATGTACATGCCAAACTTTGTCTTGTGCAAATCGCATGTCGCGGTGCACCAAGGTAAGTTTTTAATTTTTTGTTGACCTACCCATCGGCCGATCCGACCCGGCAACCTTTCTTCTTCTTTTCCCTTCTTTTAAACTGTCACCCCCATTATTTTCTTCCATATTATCCCATAAACCTCCACAATCCTCGCTAAAAATCATCCAAACTTCCTCCAACTCTCCCAAATCTTCTCCTTTCTCACTCTAAAACCTTTACTACCGCATTATTGTCGAGTCGCCATCGTTTCTCCAATCAAAAAAGTGGGTCTCTATTGATGGCACTCCAAAATATTTAATGTTTCTTTCTACCCTCTAGTCTTTACTTGTGGTAAGTTTTCCAACATTCAATACATATCTTTATAGAGATTGGGAACTCATATTGTGAAGCATGCCTATTAAATCTTTCATGTTAAGTTTGGGTGAGATCCAAAAATTTTGGGTCCCCAATTTTGGTTCATATTGTTGTTGTTGCTTTAGATTAACTTGGTAGATCGTGTTTTTATGATAATACATGTTATTGGTGTTAGTTTTTAGCCTTAAATTTTGTGTTTGGGTGAAGTCTGAGTTTGTTACATGATTTATCCCTATGATAGATTGGGTGATGTCATTCTAAAGGGCAAATCGTCATCTTTCCAAGATTTTTATTGAATCATTGTGTTTGGGGCTGAAATTGTTACCACTAAGCCCATGTATTGATTGAGTGAATATGCTTGTTGGGATAATGTTGTGGTTGAGGGGTATGAAATTGTTGAATGATTGAATGTGCCTCCTGATTTTTATTTGAAGGCTTGACGTTCCCTATAAAAGATGGGGTAATGTACTTCTTAAGGGAAATCATTGAACCTATCCTTGATTTTGAATTGTGTTCAGTTTTCTAGGGAATTCTGAATACCCGGATAACTTGAGTTTTGGTTATGTCGTGCTTAGCCCTGTTAAAATTTTGGTGTTGTTGCTTGTTGCATGTGCATTTCATAGGTGTTGCTTTGTGAATCACTTAGTGAACCCCTTTGAGCTTGTGAACTTTCCTTGGAACCTTGTTGACACCTTGACCCCTTTTGAAACCTCTATTCTTGAACCGATCCTCCCTAGTGGCTCAAAAATAAAACATAGGCAAAAGCCTAAGTTTAAAGGAGAAATTGAAATGAGAACATAGGCAAAAGCCTAAGTTTGGGGGTGTATATACTCAATGTGGAGAAGAAAAGAAATGAACTTCAAGTACAAGGTAGCACCTTATGAGAATTGAAAATTGCTTCAAAGGACCAAATGCAATGAGCAAAATAAAAAGAAAAGAATTGGTTCTACCAAGTGAAGGTGATACAAGGAGGCTGAATGATCAAGTTGAAGGGAAAATCTTGGGTTGTGTGAGGTAGAAACAAGGTGAAGTCAAAAGTTCAAAAATGTGAGCGGCGTTCGAAATGATAACAAAGAGCATTAGGGAGGTTTAGTCACTTGAGCCAAATGGAATCCTTACCTCAGCCCTAGCCAACATCGTAACCCACAAGTCTTTTGTGATTCCAAGCTTGGTCACTTTACATTAGTGGCGATTTACATGAAGGGCAAGCCTATGGTTCGACAGGTGTGCACTTGAACTTCCTTAAGAGAGTGAGAGGCTTTGTCATTCTCTTATAATCCTTTGTATTGTGAATTTCATAATTGTGAGTGGGATTCTCTCTAATGGTGAGTGGCATCGTGCACTCGGATTAAAACATAAAGTCTCTATTTCAATTAGGAGGAATGAATGAGAAAAATTGTGTGAAGAATCTTGAGGCAACCCTTGATAGTCCATGCCGATGGCTTGAGAAGCTTAATCTTGTTTTGAATGGCAAATTCCCCTATTTTTGAGTGAGAAATGAAGTCTTTTTTATGAATGTTTTGAAATGAGCAATTGCCTTGAGAATGTGGTGGTCCAAATTGAGATAAGCATGGTAGTTGAATCTTTTGTTTGAGTCTTTTATTTATTATTTTTCTTAGTTTTTAGGATAGATTAACCTTTTGTGCGTTGATTGAGTTTTAAAGCATAATTCATTCCTTACCTTGTGAGTATCTTGCTTGAGGACAAGAAATAGTTCAAGTTTAGGGGTTTGATAAGTCGGTAATCTACCAATTTATTGAGCTTTTAATCATGAATTATTGCTATATTTTGATAAAATTTAAAGGTTCTTATGGCCTTTATTAATGTGAATGCAGGTACTCTTGTTCAAAAGTAGAAAACAAGGAATTGGACCCAAAAGAGCTCAAAAGGAGTTAAAGTGTGAAGGATCAAGAGAGATGAAGATTCTATCGAGAGGTGTGGCCGTTGTGTGACACGAACAATGCTTGGTGCAGTCCGCACCTTCCTTCGCATGAAGCTTAGAAAAAGAAGAAAATTTTCTAAGTGGTGCGGCCGCCATGCGACGCGCACTCTGCCTGGTGCGGTCTGCACCCCACTTAGCATAACACCCAAAGATCATCTCGAGTCACTGGTCCGGTAAGGCAGAGTTGTACGATGCGCACTCTGCTTGGTGAGGTCCGCACCCCACTTTACATAACACCCAAAGATTTGTTGGAGTCACTAGTCTGCTAAGGCAGAGTTGTGCAATGCGCACAATGAGACATTTGAAATTGCACGTCATGACGCACAGCTCCCGAGGGGCATTTTTGTCTACTTTTATGTGACGGTTTGGGAACCTTCTAAAACCTAATTTGGGCATAGTTTTTTATTATTTTTGACAGTTTTGAATAGTTTTTGATTGTTGAACAAGTTTATTCTCCCAAGACAAGATAGAGGGTTTCACTTAATTCTCTCAATCTTCAACATTTGATTTGTGAATTGAGCTTGGATATTGGAAACTTCTTTCATTAATGAAAGGGATTTTGAATTACCCACTTGGTATTGCTTCTTATTCCTTTAGTATGAGTGGCTAAGTCTTGTTATCTAGGGGTATGTGTCTGATGGGTTTTTGATTAAAGGGTATGGGTCTTACTTATTTATATTTATAATTGCTAAATTGATATGAGTCTAGTGAATTCTCCATGTTTTAACTCTAAAATTATGGTTGAAAATATTGATTGAAATTACTTGATTGTGTTCTTGCTTGAGAAAGTGGTTTATAATTTCGAATGAGAATTCACTAGTGGGTACTTGGAATTCCATTTAGATTGAGGCTAGAAATAGATCAATTCGCCGGAAATACCCAATTAAGAGTCTAAGCTAGAGATAGTGTGACTTCCCCAAGATAATATTGGTTGGTTAATGATAAAACCATGGTGCTTGAACAAAGACCATTGGATAAATATTTCTGAGATCAAAAGATTAACATTCATGCCGAAAATCAATGCTACCCATATTGTTTAGTGAAAATTTATGTAATTGAGAAAGTACCTTGACCTGTGCTCGAGTCCTATCATAAGCATACCCCTAGTCATCCTCTCTTTTGATACAAACTCATGTTTTACTTTATGTTTTTGCCTGAAATGGGAATTCTGACAAATTTCCCAATTCCCTGATTTCCCCCCTTTTTTACTTTTATTGTTGTTTAAACATTGACTCTATTGGTGATTGATATACGACAATACTTTAGCAAACTCTACCATTAATCTGTGGGATCGACCCCGACTCCCATCGAAATTACAAGGAGAAGGCTGCCTTAGGGTTCTTTTTCTCTTCTATATCTTTACTTAATTCTTGTATGAACTACAACACTTTTGTAATCGTAAAGTAGAGTATGAGTGGCTAAACACCCTCGTTCTAGGGTTGAGGCTATAACATGATTTCTCGATTATGGTTATATAGTTGGTTTATTGTTTATCTTGTCTTGTGATTGTTCTTATGATCTTATTATTAGTATTCTAAAGCGTCATGAACTTTAGGATACATCTAAGTTTTAAAATGAATTGACCATAGGAGTTAAGAGACGGAATGAAGATCGTAGGAGGTGTGGATCATACCTTTTGTTGTAGTTAGCAACTATGAAGTATGATTTGAGGTTAGGATAGAAATATACCTAAAATGCCCCACTTGGTTAAAAAATAGGAAGATAGTTGAATGCATCCAAGTTAAATACTCACATCCCTGCTCAACGATGTAATTGTGAGATTAATTTGGATAGATGACTTAGAGGATGACCATTCCCGGGTTATAATACCAACCCCGTAGACCAACGATCATGATAAACACCAACACAGGCTATAAACCATAGTTAAGCATGATTGTGTAGTAATTGCCTCGGCCCTGGATTTCTCCTTATATTGTTTACAATCTGAAGTTCACGTCATCATTATTTCTTGTTTTTAGTTATAAAATAAGTTCAACTCTTGGTTACAAATCACATTTGTTTAACTTCAATAGTATTAATTGAGATTAGATTGATTTCTAAGCACAAGTCCCTGTGGGATCGATATTCATCTCGCAAGAGCCACTATATAACTAGCACAACCATATACATTTGCGTGTGTGCTTGGGAGCAAATAAATTTTTGGCGCCGTTGCTGGAGACTTGAAAATTAGCAACCATCTACTTTTGTTTTTACTATTTTGTTTTATAAGTGCTAACAACTTGATCTTAGCTACTGAACTTTCAGGCACAGGTTCTAATCTTGAGCAGGGTGATAAGGGATAAGAAACTGGTTGATCCACTTCTTGAACCTGAGCAACACTTGCACCAAGCGTTGAGAAAAGCAGCACTTCTCAATCAAGACCATCAAGTTCAAATAGCTGATACTGTTCCTGCAGTTATGGCGGAGGAACCACCATCAACTCATAGGACAGCGCGCAAAGTGGAAATCCCACTTGCAACTAATGTGACCTCCTGCATTCAGAAACTAGCCGCAGGGGGCAGATTTGAACTGAAGTAGAATATGGTGCAATTATTGCACACAAGCGGGCAGTTTACAGGCATGTCACATGAGGATCCACAGGTTTATCTCCAAAACCTTTTAGAGATTAGTGACACATTTATTCCCGCAAGAGTCTCCAAACACTACGTGAGGCTCACGCTTTTTCCATCTCACTACTGGGAAAAGCAAAGAAATGGTTGAAGGCAGAACCTTCAAATTCTATCACAACATGGAATGATTTAGCAAAAAAATTCCTCATCAGATTCTTCCCATCAGGCAAAATTGCAAAGTTGAGGAGTGAGATTCTAAGCTTCAAGCAGAAACTAGACGAGAATCTCTATCATGCATGGGAGAGATTCAAGTCTCTTCAATGGGATTTCCCACATCACCAGCAGACAAATGAGGTATTGGCTCACACTTTTGTAGAGAGTCTTGACCACAATACAAAGATTTTGCTAGATTCAGCGGCAGGTGGTCAAGCTTTGGAGAAAACTTATGATGAGTTGTATACTCTCCTCAATCGTATCGCATAAGGGAATCCAGAATGGAATGGTGACATGTCAAGAAATACGGTGAAGAAGGCTTCAGGTATGATTGAGTTAGATAGTGTCACCGCGTTAGCAACACAGTTAGCCAGTTTTCAGACTCAGATGATGGCTCAGTTTAACAAGTTGAGTGCGACTCAATCTCAGGCTCAAGTGAATGCAGTTCAACAAGTCCAGACTTGGTGTGAAACTTGTGGTCTAAGTGGTCATTCGTCATACTTGTGTGGTGCAAATCTGGAGTCGATAAACTTTATAGGTAATGCGAAGAAAGGAAATTTAAACTATGGTAATGCCTACAGTCAAAATTGGTAGGATCAACCCAACTACTCTTGGGGTAGTAATCAGGATCAACAACATCAAGGTACAGAGAACACCACTCAGGCCAGTAATATTGAGGACATGCTGAAGAATATCATGGCCAATCAAGAATAGATTGTTGCGGAGCAAGCAAACATGGCTGCTGACATAAAAAATCAGAAATTAGCCACAAAAACATTAGAAGTGCAAATGGGACAGCTAACTAAGGCACAAAATACAAGACCTCAAGGGGGTTTGCCTAGTGATACAGAGAAGCCAAAAAAAGAGATGGAAATCACCTTGAGGAGCGAGAAAGATTTGATTGATGCACCTCCAAAGAAAAATCATGAAGTGCAAGAAGAGTTGATCACTTCCAAGCAGACAGAGAAGCAGGCGTTGAAAGAAGCTAGAAAAAAAGGAAAGTTTGAGTACCCTAATGAGAAGCCGATAGAGCAGCCTCGCAATAGACCACCACCACCATTCCCATAGAGGCTCAAGAAAGCAACAGAGGATGCCTATTTTAAGAAGTTCTTTGACACATTCCGAGAAATTCATATTAACCTTTCTTTGCTAGATATTTTGCATGGAATGCCTAAGTATGCGAAGTACTTGAAAGATGTAGTGGTAAACAAGCAAAAGTTGGCAGATATCGAGACTGTGGAACTTACTGAAGAGTGCAGTTCTGTGGTGATGAGCAAGATGCCTAAAAATCTCAAGGACCCTGGGAGTTTTACCCTTCCCATACAAAATGGTTAAAGTGATGTGGTCCAGGCTTTGAGTGATTTGGGGGCCAGCATAAATTTGATGTCCCTTTCATTGTTCAAAACTCTTGGGTTGGGGAAGCTACGTCCTTCCTTAGTTGTGCTATAGATGGCAGACAAAACCAGAGTAGTACCTGAAGGAATCATAGAGGATGTTCTTATCAAGGTTGGTAAGTTCATTATACCTGCTGACTTTTTTGTTATTGATTATGAAGAAGATAAAAAGGTACCAATCACATTGGGATGCCCATTCTTGGCTACCGGTGGAGCACTAATTGATGTGAGAGAGGGCATGCTCAAGATGAGACTGAATAATGAGGAGGTAACCTTCAGAGTGTACACAACACTCAACACACCCTCACACTACAAGGATATATGCATGATCACAGCTATGGAAGTGGATGACTATGGGGTGGACAATATCACACCTCTACTTACCTCTTCAGACACTCTGATAGAGCTTCCCAAACTGCCTAAAGAGCCTGAACTTGAGAGACCTGAAAAAAATTCTGAGAAGATAAATGTGAGAAAGGCCCCAGACCTCGAGTGTGAGCACAAGAGAGGTCTAAAAAGAGAAGATGAGCCCCAAGTAGGAGAAAGAGGATGAGAGAATGGGACTGAGAGTTGTGATCTGGGTCGTGCCGCAATGGTAAATCAGGCGCTGCTTGGAAGGCAACCCAAGTTAAGGTAGTATTTTTATTCTTTTTAGTTTTTCTTTAGTATCACTTTTGGTGTTGTTTTAGTGTTGTGTCAATAGATTGAAGGAAAGTCTGAGTACCTGAGATCTGAGCTTAGGAGCATGGAAACACTAAGTGTGGGGTCTTCCGAACCCCTCTTATGAATGAGATGCTACTAGCTAGGCCTAGAGGCCTCAGGGAGTACTTCTTCCTTGATTTTATTTTATACTTTAGGGACAAAGTGTGGTTTCAAGTGTGGGGTGGAAAATCTTTCGATTTGGTTAGGGTGAAGTGCGCTATAGGATGTTGAGTCTTATTTTTGACTAAGTTGAAAAAATTACAAAAAGATTTTTTCTTTGCTTGTTTGTTTTCTGTTGGGTTTGTTTAGTAGAAGCACACTTCACCCACCCCTTGGTTTTTCTTTTTGGTTCTTTTCTAGGGGAAAGCCCTTTGAACCCAGTATCCTTTTTTATTTTTAGGAATAGTTTAAATTTTTTATTGTTAGGAGTATATGCTCTTGCTAGGTGCTACACATGATTACTTATTGCAAGTTGGTGTTGAATTTTATGGCATAATTTGAAAAATTGAATGACTACTGTGAGACACCTAAGGCTATTTTATTTGACTCTTGTGTGATGTTGGCTTAAATTTGAATTCATGTATTTTCTTGGTTGAGAGTCTATAGGTAGCCTACTTGATTTGAACATGTGCCACATGTGAGTGAGCATTTTGTTATTCCATATTACATTATGGTGTCTAGAACTTGCCCCGTGTGTTTGCAAAGCGAAATATATATTATTGAGTTTAAGAGATTATATAGGCATTTCTTTGATAGCCACATTTTATGCCCTCTTTATCTACCCTTGTGCATAAACATAGCGAGCCCGTTGAGCCTTTAGCCTATTCTTTGGTAGCCTCATATGTAGCCTATTCCTTTTCTTTCAATTTCATGCAATTTGATCCAAACTCCTAAGTGCTTTAGTTGAAAAATAGGATGTTAAGGAGGTTAAAATTGAAGAAGGAAAAAAGTGAAGTTTGAAGCCCCAATGAAGCAACTTTTGGTGTGATAAAAATGTTTATGTGTGGTTGTTAGGGAGTAATGTAATGAAAAGAGGTAAATTGTGTGGTGATAGCACATACTCCCCACTAAAGAGGTGTAAAGTAGCTTAAAAAGATAGGGCGGTGCAAAAGAGAGTTGGGAAGATAATAATGGTGTAAAATAGGTTGGTTGAAGATGAGATTAAATGAATAAAATGATGTATTGAAGTGCTTAGGGAAGAGAGTCACTATTCTTGACCAAAAAGTTCCTACCCGTCCCTTAGCCTACATTACAACCCTTCAAGTTCTACTTGATCATAAATTTTGATAGTCTGACATTAGTGGAGTACTACACTACGGGCAAGCCTATGGTGCATCCTATGTGACATGTGAATTCTTTGTAAGAGTGAGCGAAATTTGATTCCTACACCTATTCTTGTGATAACTTGCATATGTGTGAGTAAACATGGGAAACTATCTTTTGGTGAGGGCACTTGTTTGATGATAGATAGGTGGCTTATATTATCTCCCTATTGAGTATTATGCGTGATTTTTTCAACTGATAAGAGTTAATTCTTGTGTCTAGGAGGTCTTGAAGTAGTATTCATATGATTCTGTGTGTATTATTGCATGCTGAATGTAGACTTGCTATCTGTGTGGTCGTTGTAGTCCTAGCATGAGTGTCTTAGTGTTAATGTAGTCTTCCTTGATTGTGAGAAGTGTAGAGAGTTGTTCGAGGATGAATAAGGCATTAAGTATGGGGTGGTGATCTTAGGCGTATTTATACACCTAAGTGTCGTTATCCTTGCACGTTTAGCTTAGTTTTGAGGAAAACATGATATACTATTGAGGTATGTAGTGTGTAAAAGTTTTAATTTTAGCTAAAATACTTTCTTATAGTGTTTGGGTAACATTTGGAACAAATAATGAGTTAAAAAGATCAATTAGAGTTTACGCGAGGAAACTAGCTTGAGCTATGCTTATTCTAGCGTACTTTGATGAACTCTATGTTGTTATGTGGACTTATGTGTGTTGTGAGCTCTTGTAAGAGACCTTTAGAGGAGTTATGGAAGCTAATTGAAGCCTACAGACATGCTACAAACCATTTGGACACAAAAAAAGATGGAAAGAGTTCATAGGAGAGAAAATAGACGTCAAGAGAATCACCCTCGTGCCACGGAGGCTAGCCTCCGCTAAGGGAGGCGTGACACGGAGGTGGGAAGCTTTGAAGCTGCAAAATCCAGTGAGGGTCCACGTCAAGGGAATCACACGCCATCCAGATAGGGCTATGAGCAGCGTGACAAGCTGCCTAGTCAGGGCTATGGGCAGCGTGTCACGGACTTCATTCCCCGCTAATAGATTTTGTCTCACACTATAAATAGGACACTTGGTTTAAATTGTAAACAACACCTTGGAACGACTTTGGGATTGAAAAACACAAGGAGAAGGCTTCCTTAGGGTTCTTTTTCCTTTCTTTATCTTTACTTATTTCTTGTATGAACTACAACACTTTTGGGTTATATTATTGATTTTGCTTAGGATTAACTTGATAGAACTTGGAAATATGATGCTGCATGTTGGTTGTGGTAATTTTGAGCCTTAAAAATCTGTGTCTTGGGTGAAGTCTTATTAACCCACTTGTGTTGGTGCATAATTTGGCCCTATGATAGATTGGGTGACTTCATTCATAAGGGCAAATCGTCATCTTCATGAGGTTTTTGTGGAAATTGATGTTAAGGGCTGAAATTGTTACTACTATTGTGCCCATGTTCTATGTTGAATATCTTGTTGGGTATATGTAATATTGGCTTGGGGGTATGAATTGTGGTTGGATGAATGTGCCCAATTATTTGTAGTTGATGGCTTGATATTCCCAATGATAGACGGGGTAACATCCTTCTTAAGGGAAGTCGTTAAGTTCATCTTTTGGTTTTGAATTGTGTTAAAAGAATCCGGGGAAGTCTGAGTACCCGGATGATTTGTTTGATCATATTGTGTTTTGCCATAGTGTTGTTTGTTGGTGTTGTTGCTTGGTTCCAAGTGCTTAACGCAGATCTTGCTCTACGAATCACATGTGTGACACACAAGAACACAAGGAACCAAAAAGTTCCAACTATTTCCTTATGCATTTTGCATGCACTGTGTAGATCTTGACGTGCAAAATGTATAAGGCATCGCACACTATGCTTAAAGGCTGCTAGTTCTCTGATTTAAGGTGTGAATCATAGTGCGACACGAACTTCGGTGGGTGCAATTTGCACCAGCTTTTGCACCTCAGAGCATAAATCACTACAGGTTTATGTTAGCTCATGCGAAGGCATGTGCGACGCGCATAATCCTTGGTGCATTTAGCACGTGGTCCGCATGAGTTATCAGTCACCTATTTTATTTTTCTTTTTCTTTTCATTCCATCCTTTTTAACTAGTTAACTTTTTTTTATCTTTTCTTCTTTCCCATATGTCAAAAATACAAAAAGATTTTTGCTTTTATTTTGAATACTCACAATCTCCACGTCCATAATATGTCTTCTAGCAGGAGAAACACAGGGTGCAACCCAAGGAAGCTATCAGCTGCAAAAATGGCAAGACTTTATTTCGTGGTTAAGGGAATAAAGGTCATCTATGATTAGGATAAGAAAAGAACTTTCAACGAGGGGAAGAGCTTCAACTTGGCTGCAGTCGGGGCAGAGCTACCCAACATCCACCGACAGTTCACCGACCAAAAATGGCAGCCATTTGAAGATATTCTCAGATGGTACTATGAGGAAGTAATGCGAGAATTCTTTGCTGCCTATCAAGACAAGCAGGACTCCAAGGGATATAAGGGGAATGTGGATAAGTTCCCTAACTTTGATTCAGTTATATTTCGAGGCAAGAAAGTTTGCATCACCCTAGCTGACATAAATGTCATTTATTAGAGTCATCCAATCGATCCTGCACCTACACTCTTGACTAGGATGACTACCAAATCAAAGCCATATCGTGGGACAGCCCCCACTCTTGATCCTCCCACTATTATCTGGGTCACCATGGTAGGTGATATTCTGAGGTGGACTTTGTACTTTGAAGCCCGTCTCTGGTATGATCTTGTCCGCATCTGATTCCTTCCTTCACAGAATGATCAGAAGATAACCCAGGAGGGATCCATTCTAGTTGCTGCTATTATGACAGGGGAACATGTCAAGTTTGGGAAAATTGCGGCCATGGTAATAAGGAGGAAAGCACGCAGGGGTGGTGACTCATTCCCTTTCTCGGTGCTCATTAGTAAGCTTTATACTAAAGCTGATATCTCCTACTTCAGCTGTGACAAGGTTAACCATGTTATTGGGGTAATTGACCTTGATAAGAAAACTGACAGGGATGCCCCTCATTTCAAAAGGCGCAGGATGGAGATCTCAGTGGAAGTTGAGGTTGATGACTACGATGCTGAAGCACATTCTTCCTCTCCATCTCGAGCATCCTCAGAATCACATACCCCCATCAACTACTGCACCTAGAGAGCTATTGACCAAGAGTGATCTCCAAGACATGGTGGAATAAACCTATAATCATGAGAGGCAGTTGAATGACTTGGCGAATAGGTTTCCTAAGTTGATTGACGAGGCTGTTAAGAAGGCCATCAAGGGAGTGGTGGAGAGCGTGAACAAACTCTTCCAGAGGGTAGACACTATTGAGGGGGTTGTGAAGGAGATCCAAAAGGATGTGGATAAGGAAAAAGGGAAAGCTCTAGTTGAGGAAGAAAATTTGAGTACCATGCCCATACCTCGGCGCACTCTCAGTCCTTTGGATGACTTACTTACTACTTATGATGATGATTAGGCTGCGGAGCTTGATGATGACCAGAACCCAGAGTTTCAGCGGGTTCTAAGGGATTCCACACTCACTTCGCACTCTCGAAAGGGTGGTGCTGGCCCTAGTGAAGAGGCAGCAGATGATGATGAGGCGTAGAACTCCCAGGGAGTTGTTGCACCCCTTTTTTTTACTATTTGAGCTTAAAGCATTGAGGGCAATGCTTCTTTTCATAAGGGAGGTGGTGTTATTTGATATTTCTTTTGGTTGCCCTTGTTGGGCTGTGAGATATTTTATTGCCCTTTTCAGGCCTTTATTTCACTCTTAGACATCTTATTTGGCCCTTGTTGGGTGTGTTTTGGATGATTCTGATATTGCCCTTGCCGGGCCTTTTCTTTATTTAGTTTTGTTGATTAGTGCTTAACTTTTCCCTCGTCAGGCTTGATGTTTCTATGTTATTTTGCTTGTATTTTCGGGTTAGTCCTACACAATGCCATTATTTCGCTACCCGTGCCTTGAAAATGCGCTAAGGACCGATACTGAGGCTCATTTTCAAATGATTCATGAGAGCGCAAGTCCATAATTGCCTTGTTAATAGTAGAGTAGCAATAAACTCCGAGGGTTTTCTTAATACTACAGTTCTTTCCCAAGAAGCAAAATGTTTTCTTTATTTTATTTCTTTTGTTTGTGGTAAACCGGGTTGGTCTTTCCCTATGATAGAGTGAGAGGCGACTTTCTTAAGGGAAAATGCCAAGTTTTAATTTTAATTTGAGTCCATGCTTAGCTTGTCTCGAAATTGACCCACCAAAAAATTTTCTTGGCAAGATGTTTTTGAAAATCAAAGGAAAGAGGGAAAATGAATTTTGAGAAAAGCATTCTCTTGTCATGACTTGCACACTCTTGGTCTGGCTTGATCGATTCACAAAAGAGTGTGTAATGAACTCGGAATAGCTTGTCAAAAGTCATTTGTCCAAATTGGTTTTGAGACTAGTGTTGATAATTCGTGTGATATGATGTCATGTATGGTGAGTCTATCCTTTGATTCTTGTGCATATATGTCATCTAGAACTTTCCCCGAGTGTGATTCAAGGCAAAATCCTAGATGTGACAGAGCTTGAAAGATAATCTTAGGACCTTTTTGAATAGCTACTTCACCCAAATGCCTTCCCTTGATGTTGATCCTAGTGAACTCGTTTGAGCTTGTGACCTTTCCTTGTAACTGTGTTGACATCTTGACCCCTTTTGGAACTGCTATTCTTGCACCCATCCTCCCTAGTGGCTCAAAAATAAAACATAGGCAAAAGACTCAGTTTAGGGGGGGGGATTTAAATGATAACCTAGGCAAAAGCCTAAGTTTGGGGGTGTATGTTCAAAATGTGGAGAAGAAAAGGAATGTTCTTCAAGTACAAGGTATATCCTTATGAGAATTGAAAATTGCTCCAAAATACCAAATGCAATGAGCAACATGAAAAGAAAAGAATTGGTGCTATCAAGTGAAGGTGATACAAGGTGATTGAATAATCAAGCTGAAGGAAAAACTTGGATTGTGTGAGGGAGAAACAAGGTAAAGTCAAAAGTTCAAAAATATGAGCGGTGTTCGATATGATAACAAAGAGCATTAGGGAGGTTTAGTCACTTGAGCCAAGTGGAATCCTCACTGCAGCCCTAGACAACACCGTAACCCGCAAGTCCTTTGTGATTCTGAGGTTGGTCACTCTACATTAGTGGCGATTTACATGAAGGACAAGCCTATGTTTCAACATGTGTGCACTTAAACTTCCTTGAGAGAGTGAGAGGCTTTGTGGTTCTCTTATAAACCCTTGTATTGTGAATTGCATAATTGTGAATGAGATTATCTCTTGTGCTGAGTGGCATCATGCACTAGGATTGAAACATAAAGTCTCTATTTCAATTGAGAGGAATGAATGAGACAAATTGTGTGGAGAATCTCAAAGCAACCCTTGATGGTCCATGCCGATGACTTAAGAAGCTTAATCTTGTTTTGAATGGAAAATTCCCTTGTTTTTGAGTGAGAAAGTAGAAAATAAGGAATTGGACCCAAAATAGCTAAAAAGAAGTTGAAGTGTGAAGTGATCAAGAGAGATAAAGATTATACCGAGAGGTGCGGCCGTTATGCGACATGCACAATGCTTGGTGCTGTTTGCACCTTCCTCCATATGAAACTCAGAAGAAGAAGAAGGATAAGAATCTGCTAAGGGGTGCGGCTGATGTGCGATGCGCACTCTGCCTGGTACGGTCCACACCTTACTTTGCACAGCACCCAAAGATCGACTGGAGTCACTGGTCCGCTAAGGCAGAGTTGTGTGATGCACATAATGAGACGTACAAAATACATATCGTGGCACAAAGTTCCCAAGGGGCATTCTTGTCCACTTTTATGTGATGATTTGGGAACCTTGTAAAACCCAATTTGTGCATAGTTTTTAATAGTTTTTGACAGTTTTGAATAGTTTTTGATTATTGAACATGTTTTCTCTTCCAAAGCAAGATAGAGGGTTTCACTCAATTCTCTCCATCTTCAACCTTTGATTTGTAAATTGAGCTTGGATATTGGAAACTTCTTCCATTAATGAAAGGGAATTCGAATTACCCACTTGGTATTGCTTCTTATTCCTTTAGAATGAGTGGCTAAGTCTCCTTGTCTAGGGGTATGTGTATGATGGGTACTTGATTATAGGGTATGTGTCTTGCTTATTTTTATTTATAATTGCTAAATTGATATGATTCTAGTGAATTCTCCATGTTTTAATTCTAAAATTAATGGTTGCAAATATTGATTAAAATTACTTGATTGTGTTCTTGCTTGAGAAAGAGGTTCATAATTTTGGATGAGAATTCACTAGTGGGTACTTGAGATTCCATTTAGATTTAAGCTAGAAATAGCTCAATTTGCTAGAAACACCCATTTAAGAGTCTAAGCTAGAGATAGTGTGACTTCCCCAAGCTAATATTGGTTGGTCAATGATAAAACCATGGTGCTTGAACAAAGACCATTGGATAAATGTTTGTGAGATCGAAAGATTAATATTCAAGCCTAAAACTCATGCTACCCATATTGTATAGTGAAAATTTATGTAATTGAGCAAGTACCTTGACCCGTGCTCGAGTCCCATCAGAAGCATACCCCTAGTCATCCTCTTTCTTGATACAAACTCATTTTTTACTTTACATTTTTGCCAGAATTGCGAATTGTGATAGATTTCCCAATTCCCTGATTTCTCCCCTTTTTTTTTACTTTTATTGTTGTTTGAATATTGAATCTATTGGTGATTAATATACGACAGTCCTTTAGGAAACTCTACCATTTCTCTGTGGGGTCGACCCTGGCTTTTGTCGGGAATTATAAATTTTATTTTGCTTAACAATCACCTTTACCTCGTATAAAGTGTTACTTGAGCATTATCAAAAATAGCACCATTTTCGAGGATTTGGTTTTGAGTAGCCTTTTTGATTAACTATTGAAATCACTTTGTGAGTTTTTATTCTCTTTTTACTTTGTTTGTTGTTTTGATTGATTGAGCAGGTAGCCCATGAGCGAGGTGGGTGATAATGAAAGTGTTGAATGATTCATGGATGTGGCCTGTGAGCCTGAAATTTAAGGAGGAGTAGGTGTAATCTTGGAACCTACCGCGATTGGGAATGCGGTGTTCTATGTCTCTATAAAACATGGAGAATTCTCTAGTGGCTACTTGGGATTCCATTTAGATTGAGGCTAAAAATAGTTCAATTCACCGGAAATACCCATTTAAGAGTCTAAGCTAGAGATAGTGTGACTTTCCCAAGCTAATATTTGTTGGTTAATGATAAAACCATGGTGCTTGAACAAAGACCATTGGATAAATGTTTGTGAGATCAAAAGATTAACATTTATGCCTAAAACCAATACTACCCATGTTGTTTAGTGAAAATTTATGTAATTGAGCAAGTACCTTGACTCGTGCTTGAGTCCCATCAGAAGCATACCCCTAGTCTTCCTCTCTCTTGATACAAACTCGTGTTTTACTTTATGTTTTTGTCTGAGTTGCGAATTGTGACAGATTTCCCAATTCCCTGATTCCCTCCCCCTTTTTTACTTTTATTGTTGTTTGAACATTGACTCTATTGGTGATTGATATATGATAATCCTTAAGGAAACTCTACCATTTTTTTGTGGGATCGACCCCGACTCCCATCGGGAATTATAAAATTTGTTTTGCTTAACAATTGCCTTCACCTCCGTATGGATAGTGTTACTTGAGCATTATCAAAAATGGCGCCATTGCCGGGGATTTGGTTTTGAGTAGCCTTTTTGATTGACTATTTAAATCACTTTGTGAGTTTTTGTTCTCTTTTTACTTTGTTTGTTGTTTTGATTGATTGAGCTGGTAGCCCATGAGCAAGGTGAGAGATAACAAAAGTATTTAAGGATTCATGGATGTGACCCCTGAGCCTAAAATTCAAATAGGAGTAGGTGCAATCCGCCTACCTTCCATGATTGGGAACGCGATGTTCCATGTCACTAGTACCATGTTCCACCTCATACAAATGAAAGGGTTGTTTGGAGAGGCTGCACATGAAGATGCCAATAGTCACATCCGGAATTTCTTAGAAATTTTCCAGTCTTTCATCTTCCACAACATCCCACAAGAATATATTCGGCTTTGCTTATTTCCTTTCTCTCTCACGAGGGAAGCCACGGCATGGTTAGAGGAGCTTCCAAAAGGCTCAATCACCACATGAAATGGTCTTGTCGAAGCATTTGTAGTGAGATTCTTCCCTCCTTCAAGAATAATGCAATTGAGGGATGAAATCACTAACTTTCATCAACTCCAAGATGAACCATTACATGAGGCGTGGTTGAGATTTTAAAAGAAACTTTTGTTGTTCCCCAATCACGGATTATCGGATAATGTCCTTTTTCAAAGCTTTTATAGGGATTTAAGTTCAATGAACAAATCCATGGCCAACAACCTTGCGGGTGGAACCTTAATGGATCATCCATATGGTATCGCCTCAGCTTTTCTAGAGAGAATGACCAAGACAAATCGTGCTTGGCACACAAAGGAGGCAGATATACCCACAGGGGTGCCTTCAACTACATTGTTGAATGAGATGCGTCGCAAGGATAAAAAGAGATGAAACTATGGCTAAGATGATGACGCAGGTTGATTTGTTGGCTAAGAACGTAATAGGGGCTAGAAACACCAAGAGCGTGAATGTCGTGAGCACTCCCAAGCTGAAGTCTAATGATGATGAGGTATTCATCATTATGGATGGTAAGATATGCTACTTGTCGATGGGTTCCCGGCCTGGGTATTACCGCCTGAGGGACGAGAATCAAGGTTGGATAAAGGATAAAGAGAGATAAAGCAATTGGAGGGACCGAGAAAAAAATGGTGATAGGTACAATCATCGGAGTTCTAACCTATATATACCTCCAAACAAAGTCGATACCTTGTATCAACCCACCGTGAGCAACCCCGATCAATCGAAGATGGAAGATATGTTGCCATTAGTCTTGAAGAAGGTGGAGATGATAAATAGTGGGGTAAATGATCTTAAGAGCGAGGTGTTAATGCTTCTCCAAATGGTGAGCTCACAGTCGGACTCAACCAAGCATCTTGAGGCGCAAATGAACGACTTGTCCACCAAAATGAATCCTCTAATGAAGGGGACACTCCCTAGTGACACCACTACAAATCCAAAAAACGATGGTCATGTCATGGATATTGCCACTAGAAGTGGTGGAGTAAGTGGTGAAGATTGAAGAATGAGGCAATATCATCAAGCTGCAATGTTAAATCAAGCACTTTTTGGGAGGCAACTGATGAACGTTCAAATCGTGCTCTCCAAGTAGGAGGCCACGACGATCGTGCAGCAAAACAAAATTTATAATCTCAACGAGTGTAGGGGTCGTACCCAAGGGACTTGGGGTAACTAAATAGAGATTGTATCATATTGAGTTCAAAGTGAGAGTAAATGCTCAAAATAACAAGTAAAAGGATGGGGTAATTGGGATGTCATCACTACAATAGCAACTCAATTAAAAAGCAATAAAACTAAAGCGGTGTACGAAGTTGACTAGACGACTAGGGATGCATATCTGATAGGGCTTAGGTTATAAGATAGGGTGATTATCAATTCATACCTATTCGTGCTTAATGACATGAATAGCATTGGTCATGGGTTTGAGTATCATCTCTCAATCAACAATCTTATATCCGATGATCTCGGTTAGAGCATCATCAGTTTGATTAATAAACAACCAATCTAGTGTGGGGAGGTCACACTATCTCTAGCTTAGACCCTTAAATAAGAGAATCCAATGATAAGAGTTATCCCTAGCCTATAATCTGAGTGGAATTCCAAGTTTCCACTAGTAATTTCACATCCGAAACTATGAAATCCTTTCTCAAGCAATCACATAGTCAAGTAATGAAAATTAATGTTTGCAACCACCAATTTTAGGATTAAAACTTGGTGAAATTACTAGACCCATGTAAATTAAGCAATTATAAGACAGAATAAATAACACCCACACCTATTTCTTAAGCACTCATCATCAATACACCTCTAGACAAGAGAATTTAGCCACTCATAGTAAGAGAGAAAGAGATACCAACTGGGTAATTCAAAATCCCTTCCATTAGAGCTGAATCTCAAGTTCTAGATTCAATTTGAGCACAAAAGTGTTAACCAAGAGAATTAGATTGAAACCCTCTTCTCAATGGAGGTGAAAAACTTAGTCTCCAAGCTAAAAACTCTTCAAAATATTCATAATAATAAAAGTTATTTACAATTGTTCCTGAATAGGCCTTTTATAGTTTCCCAAAATGTCATTAAAAATTAGGACAAAATTGCCCTTAGGGAGGTGTGCGGCATGACGTGAGGTTCTCACATTGTGATGTGCACGTCGCACACTACCTTCAAGTGAACCAGTGACTTCAGCTATCTTTGGGAGCTCCGTGCGAAGGGGGTGCGGTTTGCACCTTGAGATGTGTGCATCGCACAACGACCGCACCCCTTAACAGACTCTTCAGGACTTTTGTAGCTTGCTGCGGAGGAGATGTGGTTCGCACCTCGGCTTGTGCGTGTTGCACGGCCACCGCACCTTCAGTCAGAATCTTCAGGACTTTTCCGAACATTTCATACTTCACTCCTTTTTAGCTCTTTTTGGGGCCATTTCCTTGTTTATCATCATCTATCAAAAGTACCCGCATAGACATTAATAAAGGCTATAACAACCTCTAAATATATTCAAAACCTAGCAATAATTCATGGATATAGGCTCAATAAGTTGGTAGATTACCGACTTGTCAAACCCCCAAACTTGAACTATTGCTTGTCCTCAAGCAAGATATTCACAAGACAAGGAATGAATTATGCTCTAGGCTCAATCAAGGAACAAAAGACTATTCTACACTAAAAATTAAGAAAAAGAATAAACAAAAGACTCAAACAAATGACTCAACTACTATGCTCATCGCAATTTGGACCACCACAAATTCAAGGCAATTGATCAATTAAAAACCTTTTCCAAAAGGAAATCATTTATCATTCAAAATCAAGGGAATTTTTGCCATTCAAAACAAGACATTTAAGCTTCTCAAGTCATTGGCATAGACCATCAAGGTTTGCCTCGAGATTTGCTACATAACTTGTCTCATTCATTCCCCTCAATTGAAATAGAGACTCTCTGTTTCAATTCGAGTGCATGATGCCACTCACCCATAACAGAGAATCCCACTCACAATCATTTAATTTCACAAAACATGGGATTATGGGAGAACCAAGAAGAATCTCACTCTCTCAAGGAAAATCAAGTGCATACAAGTCGAACCATAGGCTTTCCCTTCATGTATATCACCACTAATGTAGGGTAGCCAAGCTCGGAATCACCAAGGACTTGCGGGTTGCGATGTTGACTAGGGATAAGGTGAGGATATCATTTGGTTCAAGTGACTACACCTCCCTAATGCTCTTTGTTCTCATTTTAAACACTGCTCACATTTTTCGTTTTCAACTTCACCTTATTTCTCCCTCTCACAACCCAAGATTCCTTCTTTTTACTCGTGATCATTCAAACTCCTTATACCGCCTTCACTTGGTAGAACCTATTTTTGCTTTTCAATTTGCTCATTGGGTTGATCTTTTGGAGCAATTTTCAATTCGAAATTAAGGCGCTACCTTGCACTTGAAGTGCACTTCTTTTCTTCTCCTCATTTGATCACATGCACCCCCAAACTTAGGCATTTTCCTATGTTATCTTTTGTTCCCCCCCCCCCAAACTTACTCCTTTATCCTATATTTCATTTTTAAGCAATTAGGGAGGATGGGTGCCAAAATAGAGGTGCCAAAGAGGTAAAGGTGTTACAAGGTGCCAAAGAACGGTCATAAGCTCAAAAGGGGTTCACTAGAATTTGATGTCGTGGGACATTTGGGTGAAGTGGCTATCAAAAAGGGCCTTAAGTCATCTTCCAAGCTCGGTCACACCTAGAATTTTGCCTTGAATCACATTAGGGCCAAGGTCTAGATGACACTTATGCACAAGAATCAAGGTAAAGCCTCACCACACAAGGCATCATGCCACAAGACCTCTTTCATTACTCTCACAATCAATTGGGGCAAATGATTTTTGACAAGCTATTCCGAGTTTATTACACACTCGTTTGTGAGTCAACCAAGCAAAAGCGAGAGTGTGCAAGTCATGACAAGAGAATGCTTTTCCTCAAAAATTCATTTCCCTTTTTCCTTTTATTTTCAAAACAATTTGCCACTAGAGAGTTTTTGGTGGGCCCATTTCGAGACAAGCAACTATGGACTCAATTCTAAACTAAAACTAGGCATTTTCTCTTAAAAATGTCGTCTCTCAATCTATCATAGGGAAACACCAATCCGGGTCAACACAAAAAACAAAATAATCAAAACTTTTGCTCCTTGGGAAAGAATCGTGGTATTAAGAAAACCCTCGGAGTTTATTTCTAAACTACTATTAACAAGGCGATATCCGAATTGCGCGCTCATAATTCATTTTAAAACAAGCCTCAGCGTAGGCCTTTAGCACATTTGCAAAGCACGGATAGTAAGACAATGGAGCATGTAAGATCAACCCGGCAACACAATCTCAATCAACAAAAATCAAGCCCGGCAAGGGCACAAATAAGCTCAAAACAAAACATAAAAAAAATGAAATCTAAAGGGCCCAGCAAGGGCAATAAACATCACAATCATCCAAATATTCCCGAAAAGGGCAAAATAAAATCTAGTAGAATAGAATGTCAATAAGGCTCGACAAGGGCAATAAAATAAAATGTTTCAAGCCCACTCACGGGCACCAACACAAACAAGTAAAGCCACCCCCTCCCCAAAAAAATAGCATTGCCCTCAATGATTATAGTGCAATAGAAATAAGGGGTGGAACTTCCTGGAGGACTAGGCCTCATCATCATCACATCTGCAGTTGTCTCCTCATCTGAGGCTCGCTCACTCAGGCCAGCACCACCCTTTTGGGAGTGCACAAAAAGTGTGGATGCATGGAGAACCCTCTGAAAAGCAACATCTTGATCATCCCCCAACTCTTGATCCTCATTTACAGGCAACTCCTCATCCACATAGGCTGCAAACAAGCTATCCAAGGGTTCGGGAATGGAATGAGGTGGAGGTAAGGTAGTCAGATCTACTTCTACTACCAGAGCATTGCCTTTGGCTTTGTCAATATCTCTCCAGAGTGTTGTGATTTCCCCTCCATGAAATCAAACCTCTTACACATTGTGTTCAAGCTATCCACCACTCCCCTTAACAGTACTCTTGACAGCCTTGTTTATCATATTTGGTAGCTTAGCAGCTAGGTCGGTAAGCTGCTTCTCATGGCTATGAGTTCTGTTCACCGTGTCTTGAAGGTTACTTTTGGTCATCGAGGGGGCTGGGGAATGTGTACGTGCCTCAGAAGTAGCCCTGGAGGGGGATGAAACGTCTGCCCTTGCACCAAGCTTATCACTGTCAACCCCACTCGACTTCTCAACCCTTTGCTTCTTAAACCTGGGAGTGTCCCTGTCTGTTTTCCTATCAAGGTCGATGGTCCCAATAACATGAGTGAATTTATCACAACTGAGGATAGGGATATCGGCCTTAGCACAAAGCTTAGTGATCACCACCGGGAAGGGGAAGGAGGCATTTTCTCAATGAGCTTTTCTCCTTATCACCATAGCCGCTATTTCCCTAAAGTTCACATGCTCCCCCGTCATAATGGCCGCAATTAGAATGGCTCCCTCTTGGGTTATCTTTTGATCATTTTGGGAAGGCAAGAAACGGTTGCGAATAAGATCATACCAAAGACAAGCCTCAAAGATCAAGGACCTCCTTGGAATATCTCCCTCCATAGTGGACCAAAGGGGGACATCTTGACCAATGATGGGGGGCTGTCTCCTGATATGACTTTGAGTCAGCTATCAACTTGGCCATGAGGGTTGGTGCAGGGTCAATTGGGTGTCCCCAATAGATAGAATTGATGGAAGCGGGTGTGATGCTAACTTTCTTGCCCCTGACTATGACTGAATCCAGGTTGGAAATTTTTTCCACAGGCCCTCTATATCCTTTAGAGTCCTGTGTATCCTGATAAGCCGCAAATAATTCCCTCACAATTTCCTTATAGTACCCGCTGGGTACATTCTGAAAGGGGTGCCAATCTCGTTCATCAAATTACTGGTGCATGTTAGGTAGCTCATCACCGACCTATCCCAAATTAAAAATTTTCTCTGCATTAAATCCTCTATCTTTGTCCCGCTTGTAGAAGGCTTTGATGCCCTCCACCCCAAAGTGGAGCCTTGCTTCTTCAGCAGCAGACCTTTACCTAGTTTGGCCTCCTGTGTTTCGCCTGTTTGAAGACATATTCTGCATAGAGAGATTGTGAGCTAAAAACAAAAACAAAACCTAAGAAGAAGTTAGCAAACTACAAAGGATGGAATGCAAAGTATTGGAAAACAAAGTAGGTGAATGTCAGCTTGTGCGGACCACATGCAAAACACACCAGAGAGTGTGTGTCGCATGTGCTATCGCCCAAGTAGATAGAATCCTATAGGGATTTTCCATTAAGGTGAGAAGCTAGTGCAATTCTCACCATCAGAAGTGCGTGCCTCACCAGGCATCGCCTCTCAGATCAGTGACCTGCTTTTTGTTTTAAACATGGTGTGATGCCTCATGCACCCTGCACATCAAGATCTATTCATCTCATGCGAAACACTCAAAGGCACAATAGGAATTTTTGGTTCCTTGTGTTTTTGTGAATTTCACATGTTATTCGTAGAGCAAGATGTGCTTAGGCACTGAGCACCACGCAACAACTCAATCAATATGAAACAAGGGGGACAAGGGATATCTTGACCATAACTTCCGGGTACTCAGGCGTCCCCGGATTTTTATTGACACAATGGCAAGCAAGAAAGGAACTCAACGACTTCCCTTATGATGGACGTTACCCCATCTATCATTGGGAACATCAAGCCTTCACTTGCACAATGGACACCCACAAATTCAGCAACAATTAACCCCATCCCCGCACAAGATCATATACCCCAAGAATAATTCTAAACAATAATCATGGGTATACAATCAACAAAATTCAGCCTCAAGAGTCAACTTTTAATAAAAACCTCATGACAAACGATGATTTACCCTTATGAACAACATCACCCAATCTATCATCGGGCCAAATCATTCGTTCATCACAAGTGGGTTACTCAGACTTCACCCCAACACATAATTCAAGGCTAAAAATCACTACCAATCAACATGCATTACCAAAATTAAAGTTCTACCAAGTTGACACATAGCAATATCATCAATACAACTTAGAATTGGGGACCCAAAATTTTCGAATCTCACCCAAAATCAACATGGCAATTCTACTAAGCATGCTTCACAATATGAGTTCCAACCTTCACAGAAACAAGAGTTTAACATTGGATAGCTTACCATAAGTGAAGATTATGAAGGGATGAGTGAAAATTAAAGCTTTTGTTCTTCAATAATGGTGACTAGTGAAACCTTCCCGGAGAGATGACGACGGCAGTGGTGATGGAGTGGTGGAAATTATGGGTGAGAGGATGAGATGATCTTTGGAGAGGTTTGAGGGATTTAGATAGAGTTTTGCGCAAAAAGTTTGAGGCTTTGAGGAAAAAGATAGTGGAAGAAGAAGAGAAAATGTTGTTTTAAAAGAAAAAGAAGAAGAAAGGTCCGTTGGGTCATCTCCGAGTCGGGTCGGTGAACGGGTTAGGTCAATTAGAATTAAAACTTACCACTTGTGCGCCGCGACCTGCGATTCACAAAAGACAAGGTATGGACCGCATGGCATTTTTCACATGCCTCTTTTTCTCCCCTGGGTTTGCCCAGGCATCTGTTTCACAATGCGACGGAGGTGCAATGCGCACTTGGGCTCGTGCGGTCTGCATGGCCTAGCGCACGTTGCCTCCAATTTTTTAAATTTCCTTCAAAAGTTCTGGTTTGGCATGTGATAGGCTATGCAACATGCACAAATACTTGTGCGGTCCGCACAGTCCACCGCATGGCCCCTTTTTGCCCTGCTTTCCCTCGTTCATTTTCCATCCATGCATTCCCTACAAAAATACTAAAAACAAAAAAAATAACAAAAAACAAATAAAGAAAATTGGGTTGCCTCCCAAGCAGTGCTTGATTTAACATCGCGGCATGACGATACTACATATGTCTTTAATTTGAGCCTTCATACTATTTCTGATGAACAAGAAATCCTTATTTTAATTTGTAGTTTTGATCGTAGTGAATCCCTGCAACCTCAATTCCGGGAGTTCTACTTACCCAAATTCGATTCTGAAAATTCCCCCAGACTCATTTATATCTTGGCTACATGGAAAGCTAGCTCGAATCAAGACATCTCACTCAATCCTTACCCGGATTTCCCTAGACTATACCTCACTCCAAATCCGGCCTAGGCGAGCCTAGCCTCAATCTTCACTCATTCTTTAGGTTGGTGTTGGTGTCGCTAGGAAACATCCCTTTCATGCTCGGGTTCATTTGGCTTGAGAGGTGGTTCATTTGGGCCTCTAGATGCTTGATTGAGGCTGAGTGGGAGCTCACAGTTTGGTGAAGTTTTGAGACCTCACTCTTTAGCTCGCTCACTCCCGTATTTGTGGTGTCCACCTTCTTAAGAACCAAGGACCACATGTCCTCCTACTTGGAATGGCTGGGGTTGCTTGTGCCCAGTTGGTAGAGAGAGTCTGCCTTGTTCGGAGGGATATAGGGATTCGAACTCTGGTGATTGAAATGATCACCATCCTTGTCTCTATCTCACAAATCTACGTCTCTTTCTTTGTCTCGAATCCAACCTTGGTTCTCCTCTCTCGGGCGATAATACCCGGGATAAGAACTCGCCGACACAAAACATAGCTTTCTATCCACCACAGTCATGAGCTCATCATCACTAGCTTTGATATCTGGTGTACTCACTGCATTCACTATCTTAGCACCACCAGCTCCCATCACATGCTTGGCCATCAAATCAATTTGTGTCATCATTTTTTCCATTGTCTCATCTCGCTCCTCCTCTTTTTTCCTTGTTTCATTAGTCAAGATAGATTAGGTCTTTGTCAAGCTTGATCGGTCTTTGTCATTTGCTCTAACAAAGTCGAGGCAATAGGAAACTCTAAGTCCATGAAGGTTCCACCTCGAAGGTTGTCAGCCACCAATTTATTCATAAAGTTTAATGATCCATAGAAGCTTTGTAGCAGCACATTGTTTGACAACTGATGATTTGTACACAAGAGAAGTTTCTTTTTGAATCTTAGCCAAACTTCATGAAGAGGCTCATCCGGGAGCTGCCTAAAGTTGGTGATCTCATCTCTTAACTTTATCATTCGAGATGGAGGAAAGAATCTCGATGTAAATTCCTCAACCAACTTGGCCCAAGATGTGATAGAGTCATCCGACAACTCTTCCAACCACGATGTGGCTTCCCCCATCAAGGAAAAAGGGAATAGGAACAATCAGATGGACTCTTGGAAGATATGTTGAAAGATGAATGGTTGGAAAATATCCACAAAATTCCAAATATACCGGTTGGAATCTTCATGTGCTGCTCCACCAAGTAGGCCCTTTATTTGGATTAAGTGGAGCATGGTGCTAGTCACATAAAAGACAGCATTTCCCACCGTGAGGGGTAGGTAGATTGCACTACACCCCCTTGCATCATAGCTTAGCCTCGTCGGCTTCCATGAAGCCGTCAACGCTCTCATTGTCGTCGGCCTCATTCATAGGCTAACCTGCTTAATCACAACACAAACAACAAACAAAAGTAAAAGAAACAAGCACTTTCAAGGTGACTTCAAAACAACAATAAAAAATAGCTATCAACTCAAGTCCCCAGCAACGGCGCCATTTTTTATTAAAGCTCAAATCATACTCTCCAAGTAGGAGGACACGATGATCGTGCAGCAAAACAAAATTTATAACACCAATAAGTGTCGGGGTCATACCCAAGGGACTTGGGGTAACTAAATCGAGATTGTATCATATTGAGTTCAAAGTGAGAGTCAATGCTCAAGATAACAAGTAAAAGAATGGTGGAATTGGGATGTTCTCACTACAATCGCAATTCAATTAAAAAGCAATAAAAAAAAATGGGTATACCAAGTTGACTAGACAACTAGGGATACATATCTGATAGGGCTTTGGTTATGGGATAGGGTGATTATCAATTCATACCTATTCTCGCTTAATAACATGAATAGCATTGGTCATGGGTAAGTTTTACTTATCTCTCGATCAACAATCTTATATCCAATGATCTTGATTAGAGCATCATCAGTTTGATCAATAAACAACTAATCTAGCTTAGGGAGGTCACACTATCTCTAGCTTAGACCCTTAAATGGGAGAATCCGACGATAAGAGCTATCCATAGCCTCAAATATAAGTGGAATCTTAAGTTCCCACTAGTAATTTCACATCCAAAACTATGAAATCCTTTCTCAAGCAATCACATAGTCAAGTAATGAAAATTAATGTTTGCAATCACAAATTTTAGGATTAAAACTAGGTGAAATTACTAGACCCATGTCAATTAAGCAATTATAAGCAAGAATAAATAACACCCACACCCATTTCTTAAGCACCCATCATCAATACACCCCTAGACAAGAGAATTTAACCACTTATAGTAAGAGAGAATGAGATAACAGTTGGGTAATTCAAAATCCCTTCCATTAGAGCTTAATCTCAAGTTTTAGATTCAATTTGAGCATAAAAGTGTTAACCAATAGAATTAGATTGAAACCCTCTTCTCAATGGAGGTGAAAAACTTAGTCTCCAAGCTAAAAACTCTTCAAAATATTCAAAATGATAAAATTTATTTACAATTATTCCTGAATAGGCCTTTTATAGTTTCCCAAAATGTCACTGAAAATTAGGACAAAATTTCCCTTCGGGAGTGTGCAGCGCGATATGCGGTTCGCACGTTATGATATGTGCATTGCACACTGCCTTTAAGTAAACCAATGACTTTAGCTATCTTTAGGAGCTCCGTGCGAAGGGGGTGCAGTTCGCACCTTGAGATGTGCGCATCGCGCAGTGACCGCACCCCTTAATAGACTCTTCAGGACTTTTGCAGCTTTGTGCGGAAGAGGTACAATTCACACCTCAGCTTGTGTGTGTCGCACGGACCTCGCACCTTCAGTCAAAATCTTTAGGACTTTTCCGAACATTTCACACTTCACTCTTTTTTACCTCTTTTTGGGTCCATTTCCTTTTTTATCATCATCTATCAAAAGTACCTGCATAGAAATCAATAAAAGCTATAAGAACCTCTAAATTTATTCAAAGCCTAGCAATAATTCATGGATATAGGCTCAATAAGTTGGTAGATTACTGACTAATCAGCAACCCCAGTATTATTACTTTGTTTTTGTTACCTTTTGTTGTTTTGGGTGTGTTTGTAGGAATACATCATGAGAAAAATGATCAAGTGGAAAAACAAATCAAAGAAGGGATGTGCGGAAGCTCATGCAGTCCGCCCAAGCCATTTTATGTGTCACACGGGATAACGAACCCTAAAATAGAAGAGCTGGAAGAAAAAGGTCAAGTTTGAGGTGGCGTGTGCTGGACTGTGCATTCTTCCTGAGCCACTATTTGCATCGCACCTCCAACGCATCACACAACAGACAGCTGAGCCAAGTTTGTGCATGAAAATGGTTGGTGCGATGCGTACAAGGGCTTGTGCAAATTGCATGTCGTGGTGCACCCGGGCAAATTTTAATTTTTTAATTGACCTAACCATTGACCGACCTTACTCAGAGACCGACCCGGTGACCTTTCTTCTTCTTTTTTCTCTTTTAAAACTAAACCCTTCTTCTTTTTCTTCCATATTCTCTTAAATTTCCACAAACTCTCGCTCAAAATTCCCCAAAATCCTTTAAATTCCCCCAAATCTTCTCCTCCCTCTTATCAAAACATCATTACCGTCGATCACTATCGATCACCGCCATCATCTCTCTGGGTGAAAAAGTGGGTCTCCATTGTAGCACTTCAAAAGCTTCAATTTTTGCTTCTCTCTCTCTAATCTTCACTTATGCTAAGTTACCCTACGTTAAATGTATGTTTTTATGTGATTGGGAACTCATATTGTGAAGTATGCTCATTAAAATTGCCATGTTGATTTTGGGTAGGATCCAAAAAATTTAGGTCCCAAATTTTGGGTTATATTGTTGATTTTGCTTAGGATTAACTTGTTAGAACTGTAAAATGTGATGATGCATGTTGGTTGAGGAAATTTTGAGACTTAAAATCTGTGTTTTGGGTGAAGTCTGAGTAACTCACTTGTTTTGGTGCATGATTTGACCCTATGATAGATTGGGTGACGTCATTCTTAAGGGCAAATCATCATCTTCATGAGGTTTTTGTGGAAATTGTTGTTTGGGGCTGAAGTTGTTACTACTATTGTGCCCATGTTCTATGTTGAATATCTTGTTAGGTATATGTAATATTGGTTGGGGTATGAATTGTGGTTGGATGAATGTGCCCATTTATTTGTAGTTGAAGGCTTGATATTCCCAATGATAAACAAGGTAACATCGTTCTTGAGGAAACTCGTTAAGTTCTTCTTTTGGTTTTGAATTGTGTTAATGGAATCCGAGGAAGTCTGCGTACCTAGATGATTTGTTTGGTCATATTGTGTTTTTCCCTAGTGTTGTTTGTTGGTGTTGTTTCTTGGTGCCAAGTACTTAACGCAGATCTTGCTCTACGAATCATATGCATAACACACAAGAACATAAGGAACCAAAAATTTCCAACTATTTCATTGTGTGTTTTACATGCACCACATAGATCTTGATGTGCCAAACACATGAGGCATCGCACACTATGGTTAAAGGCTGCAAATTTTCCGATTTATAGGGCAAAGCATGGTGCGACACACACTTCGGCGGGTGCGGTTTGCACCATCTTTCGTACCTCATAGCAGAAATCACTACAGGTTTTTGTTAGCTTATGCGAAGATATGTGCGACACACATAATCCTTGGTGCATTTCGCACGTGGTCCGCATGAGCTATCAGTCACCTATTTTGTTTTTCGTCTTCTTTCAATTCCATCCTTTTTAACTAGTTAACTTCTTTTTAGCTTTTCTTCTTTCCCATATGTCAAAAATACAAAAAGATTTTTGCTTTTATTTTGAATACTCACAATCTCCATGTGCAGAATATGTCTTCTAGTAGGGGAAACATAGGGCGTAACCCAAGGAAGCTATCAGTTGTGAAAGAGGCAAAACTTTATTTTGGGGTTGAGGGCATGAAGGTCATCTATGATCGAGATAAGAAAAAAATCTTCAACGAGGAGCAGAGCTTCAACTTGGCTGCAGTCAGCGCAGAGCTACCCAACATCCACGGATAGTTTATCGACCGAGAGTGGCATCCATTCCAAGATATACCTAGAAGGTACTATGAGGAAGTAGTACGAGAATTCTTTACTGCCTATCAAGCCAAACAGGACTCCAAGGGATATAAGGGGAACATAGATAAGTTCCCTAACTAGGATTCAGTTATTGTTTGAGGCAAGAAATTTTGCATCACCCCAGCTGACATAAATGTCATTTATTAGAGTCACCCAATCGATCCTCCACCTGCACTCTTGGCTAGGGTAACTGCCAAATCAAAGCCTTATTGTGAGACAGCCCCTACTCTTGCTCCTCCCACTCCTATCTGGGTCACCATGGGAGGTGATATTCTGAGGAGGACTTTGTACTTCGAAGCCTATCTCTGGTATGATATCATTTATATATGATTCCTGCCTTCACATAATGATCGGAAGATAAACCAGGAGGGAGCCATTCTAGTTACTATTATGATAGGGGAACATGTCAACTTTAGGGAAATTGAAATCATGGTAATAAAGAGGAAACCACGCAGGGGTAGTGACTCATTCCCTTTCCGATTCTCATTAGCAAGCTTTGTGCTAAAGTTGATATCCCCTTCTTCAGTTGTGACAAGGTTACCCATGTTGTTGGGGTGATTGACCTTGATAATAAAACTGACAGGCATGTTACTCATTTCAAAAGGCGCAGGATGGAGACCTCTGTGGAAGTTAAGGTTGATAACTCTGATTTTGAATCACATGCTTCCTCTCCATCACAGGCAGCCTCAAAAGCACCTACCCCATCAGCTACTGCACCTAGATAGACATTGACCAAGAGTGGTCTCTAATACATGGTGGACAAAACCTATAATCATGAGAGGTAATTGAATGACTTGGTGAATAAGTTACTCAGGTTGATTGATAAGGCTGTCAAGAAGGCCATCAAGGGAGTGGTGGAGAGCATGACCAAACTCTGCTAGAGGGTAGACACTATTGAGGGGGATGTGAAGGAGATCTATAAGGATATGGATAAGGAAAAATGGAAAACTCCGATTGAGGAAGCAGATTTGAGTACCATGCCTACACCTCGGTGCACTCTCGGTCCTTTGGATGACTTGCTTGCTGCTTATGATGATGATGAGGCTGTGAAGCTTGATGATAACTAGAACCCAGAGTTTCAGTGGGTTCTCAGGGATTCCACACTCACTTGTCACTCCTGAAATGATGGTGTTGGCCCTAGTGAAGAGGCAGCAGATGATGATGAGGCGTAGCCCTCCCAGGGAGTTGTTGCACCCCCTTCCTTTTACTATTTGAGCTTAAAGCATTAAGGGCAATACTTCTTTTTCATGGGGGAGGTGGTGTTATTTGATATTGCTTTTGGTTGCCCATTTTGAGATATGTTATTGCCCTTGTTGGGCCTTTATTTCCCTGTTAGACATCTTATTTAGCCTTTGTTGGGCGTGTTTTGGATGATTCTGACATTGCCCTTGCCGGGCCTTTTCTTTATTTTGTTTTGTTGATTACTGCTTAACTGTGCCCTCGTCGGGCTTGACGGTTCTATGTTATTTTGCTTGTGTTGTCGGGTTAGTCCTACACGATGCCATTGTTTCACTACCCATACCTTGCAAATGCGCTAGGGCCGACGTTGAGGTTTGTTTTCAAATGATTTATGAGAGTGCAAGTCCGTAATTGCCTTGTTAATAGTAGAGTAGCAATAAACTCTGAGGGTTTTCTTAATAACACAATTCTTTCCCAAGGAGCAAAATATTTTCTTTATTTTTCTTTTTTTTCTTTTTTTTGTGTCAAACCGGGTTGATGTTTCCCTATGATAGATTGAGAGGCGACTTTCTTAAGGGAAAATGCCAGATTTTAGTTTTAATTTCACTCCATGTGTTGCAGCTAACGCATACGCAAGTACACGTAGTCGTTCAAGTAATATAGGAGGTTAGTCTAGTTATCGATCCCTCAGGGATTTGACAAATTGGTTTGGAAAGTTGAATTTGTACAACAACTATTCAGCGAGTAACAATTGCTTAAGAGAGTTTTATGAATTACTAATCTACTGTTGATTGAATTTAACTTACTAGAAAAATGTAAAACACGCTAAGATTTGTTTTATTGAGATTCAGATAGGAGAGATGATCCAAGGTCATGATCTTTTAACAATCTAGTTGAGTTATCAAACCGTACATTTAATTGGTTTTCTGAGTTACTAGTTGCAGGTTGATTTTAACCATGTTGAGCATTTTGCCAATAACTCTAGGTCTCATCGACTATTCCTATCGCCTATATTCCTATGGTCATCGGACAATAGTAAAGAGCATATGATTTCTCTTCCGTATCAACTGGAAAGGCTAACGGGTATATTCCTATCCACGTTAGCAAATTGTTCCCTCTTCCTTATAGAGTTCACAACCAAGACCTACTTTTCGTTATTGCGTACGTAGATTCCCTAATCCTCGTCTAATCTACGCACCATAGATAGTATTTGATATTTTTCCAAATAATCAAATAATTATGATCAAGGAAAAATAAATAACTCAATAGATGGAAAATCAAAGAAAATATATGATTTTCAAATGTCAACCTTCATGTCCAACCACAACCTTAGATACTAAGAAAGTTAGCTACTCATGATTCTCTTTAGATGAGAATTCATGAATTTCTACGATAATTATGAAAATAAAAACAAAAAAATAATAGAAAACCTTGGTCTTGGAGTTTCCCTAGCGTTTCTCTCCATAAAAATTGAACTAATCCTAAAGAAACATGAAAAAGTCCTATTTATAGAGATTAGGGAGCCCTGGGCTTTTAAAATACAAATCCACGTCGGAGTAGGAAAATAGAGATTTGTGCCATAAGGCCCAAGCGGGCCTGTGTTGCAGCTGGTGTGCAGAACTTCAGACAGCTTCAAATTCTCGTGCCACTAGCTGCTTTTCTAGCACTTGCACAGGACTGCTTCAGGGAAACTTCAGACTGCTTCAAAAAACCACACCACTGAGCCAAAGCGGGCTGTGGCGCGGATACTGATTAGAATTGTACTTGTTCTTTTGCACGTCGATCTTCCGTTGGTCCAATTTCCTCTAAGTAGTCCTACAACATCCAAGCAACCAACATAAGCGTATTGCACAACATTTAAGTTCAACTCGCTCTGATAAAGAGAGTAAATATGAGGCAAATGATCATGAAAAAGTGTAACTTCTAGCCTCACATCACCATGCTTTGCTTGTCTCAAAATGGACCCACCAAAAAAAATTCTTGGCAAGAAGTTTTTGAAAATCGAAGGAAAGAGGGAAAATGAATTTTGAGAAAAGCATTCTCTTGTAATGACTTGCACACTCTTGGTACGGCTTGATCGATTCACAAACAAGTGTGTAATGAACTCGAAATAGCTTGTCAAAAGTCATTTGTTCCAATTGATTTTGAGACTAGTGTTGATAATTCTTGTGATATGAAGCCATGTGTGGTGAGGCTATCCTTTGATTCTTGTGCATATGTGTCATCTCGAACTTGCCCCGAGTAGGATTCAAGGAGAAATCCTAGATGTGACCGAGCATGGAAATGATCTTAGGCCCTTTTTAAATAGCAACTTCACCCAAATGCCTTCCTTTGACATTGATCCTAGTGAATCTCTTTAAGCTTGTGACCTTTCCTTGGAACCTTGTTGACACCTTGACCCCTTTTGGAACCTCTATTCTTGCAACCATCCTCCTTAGTGGCTCGAAAATTAAACATAGGCAAAATCCTATGTTTTTTTATGGGGGAATTAAAATGATAACATATGCAAAATCCTATGTTTGGGGTGTATGTACTCAATGTGGAAAAAAAAAGGAATGTACTTCAAGTACAAGGTAGAACCTTATGAGAATTAAAAATTGCTCTAAAAGACCAAATGCGATGAGCAAAAATGAAAAGAAAAGAATTAGTGCTACAAGTGAAGGTGATACAAGGATGTTGAATGATCAAGTTGAAGGGGAAATCATGGGTTGTTTGAGGGAGAAACAAGGTGAAGTCAAAAGTTAGAAAATGTGAGCAGTATTTGAAATAATAACAAAGAGCGTTTGGGAGGTTTAGTCAATTGAGCCAAATGGAATCCTCACCTCAGCCCTAGCCAACATCGTAACCCGCAAGTCCTTTGTGATTCTGAGCTTGCTCACTCTACATTAGTGGCGATTTACATGAAGGGCAAGCCTATGGTTCAACAGGTGTGCACTTGAACTTTCTTGAGAGATTAAGAGGCTTTATGGTTCTCTTATAATCCCTTATATTGTGAATTGCATGATTGTGAGTAGGATTCTCTCTTGTGGTGAGTGGCATCATCCACTCGGATTGAAACATAAAGTCTCTATTTCAATTGAGAAGAATGAATGAGATAAGTTGTGTGGAAAAACTCAAGGAAACCCTAGATGGTCCATACCGATGACTTGGGAAGCTTAATCTTGTTTTGAACAGAAAATTCCCCTGTTTTTGAGTTAGAAATGAATTCCTTTTGATGAATGTTTTGAAATAAGCAATTGCCTTGAGAATGTGGTGGTCCAAATTGAGATAAGCATGGTAGTTGAGTCTTTTGTTTGAGTCTTTAATTTATTTATTTTCGTAGTTTTTAGGATAGATTAACCTTTTGTGCCTTGATTGAGTCTATAGAACATAATTCATTCCTTACCTTGTGAGTATCTTGCTTAAGGACAAGCAATAGTTCAAGTTTGGGGGTTTGATAAGTCAGTAATCTACCAACTTATTGAGTCTTTAATCATGAATTATTACTATGTTTCAATAAGCTTTAGAGGTTCTTATGGCCTTTATTGATGTGAACATAGGTACTCTTGGTCAAAAGTAGAAAACAAGGAATTGGACCCAAAAGAGCTCAAAAAGAGTTGAAGTGTGAAGTGATCAAGAGAGAGGAAGATTCTGCCGAGAGGTACGGCTGTTGTGTGACACACACAATGCTTGGTGTGGTCGCACCTTCCTCCATATTAAGCTTAGAAGAAGAAGAAGAATCTGCTAAAGGGTACAGCCGTCGTGCGACGTGCACTCTGCCTGGTGTGGTCCACACTCCACTTTGCACAGCACCCGAAGTTGGCGGGAGTCGCTGGTCCGCTAAGGCGGAGCTGTGCGATGCACACTCAGCTTGGTGTGGTCCACACCTCAATTTACATAACACCCAAATATTGACTAGAGTCACTGGTCTGCTAAGGCAGAGCTATGCAATGCACACAACGAGATGTTTGAAATGCACGTCATGACGCACAGCCCCCGAGGGGCATTTTTGTCTACTTTTATGTGACGGTTTGGGAATCTTCTAAAACCCAATTTGGGCATAGTTTTTTTATAGTTTTTGACAGTTTTGAATAGTTTTTGATTGTTGAACAAATTTTTTCTCCCAAGGCAAGATAGAGGGTTTCACTCAATAACCTTTGATTTGTGAATTGAGCTTGGATATTGGAAACTTATTCCATTAATGAAAAGGAATTTGAATTACCCACTTGGTATTACTTCTTATTCCTTTAGCATGAGTGGCTAAGTCTCCTTGTCTAGGGGTATGTGTATGATGGGTTTTTGATTAAAGGGTATGGGTCTTACTTATTTGTATTTATAATTGCTAAATTGATATGAGTCTAGTGAATTCTCCATGTTTTAACTCTAAAATTAATGGTTGTAAACATTGATTGAAATTACTTGATGTTGTTCTTCCTTGAGAAAGTGGTTTATAATTTTGGATGAGAATTCACTAGTGGGTACTTGGGATTCCATTTAGATTGAGGCTAGAAATAGATCAATTCGCCGGAAATACCCATTTAAGAGTCTAAGCTAGAGATAGTGTGACTTCCCCAAGCTAATATTGGTTGGTTAATGATAAAAACATGGTGCTTGAACAAAGACCATTGGATAAATATTCGTGAGATCAAAAGATTAACATTCATGCCGAAAACCAATGCTATCCATGTTGTTTAGTGAAAATTTATGTAATTAAGAAAGTACCTTGACCTGTGCTCGAGTCCTATCGTAAGCATACCCCTAGTCATCCTCTCTCTTAATACAAACTCGTGTTTTACTTTATGTTTTTGCCTGAATTGTGAATTATGACAGATTTCCCAATTCCCTGATTTCCCCCCTTTTTTACTCTTATTATTGTTTAAACATTGACTCTATTGGTGATTGATATACGACAATCCTTTAGGAAACTCTACCATTTCTCTGTAGGTCGACTCCCGTCAAAATTATAAAAAAAAATTCTTAACAATTGCCTTCACCTCCATATGGAGAGTCTTACTTGAGCATTATCAAAAATGGTGTCGTTGTCAGGGATTTGGTTTTGAGTAGCCTTTTTGATTGACTATTGAAATGACTTTGTGAGTTTTTGTTATATTTTTACTTTATTTGTTGTTTTAATTGATTGAGTAGGTATCCCATAAGCGAGGTAGGTGATAACGAAAGTGTTGAAGGATTCATGGATGCGGCCCCTAAGCCCTAAATTCAAGGACGAGTAGGTGCAATCTTCCTACCTCCCATGATTGGGAATGCGGTGTTCCATATCACTATAAAACATGGAGAGTTCACTAGTGGGTACTTGGGATTCCATTTAGTTTGAGGCTAGAAATAGCTCAATTCACTGGAAACACCCATTTAAGAGTCTAAGCTAGAGATAATGTGACTTCCCCAAGCTAATATTGGTTGGTTAATGATAAAACCATAGTGCTTGAACAAAGATGATCTTAGGCGTATTTATACACCTAAGTGTCATTATCCTTGCATGTTTAGCTTAGTTTTGAGGACAACTTGATATACTATTGAGGTATATAGTGTGTAAAAGGTGTACTTTGTAGCTAAAGTACTTTCTTATAGTGTTTGGGTAACATTTGGAACAAATAATGAGTTAAAAAGATCAATTAGAGTTTAGACGAGGAAACTAGCTTAAGCTATGCTTATTCTAGCATACTTTGATAAATTCTATGTTGTTGTGTCGACTTATGTGTGTTGTGAGATATTGTAGGAGACCTTTGGAGGAGTTATGGAAGCTAATTGAAGCCTACAAACATTCTACAAACTATTGATACACAAGGCAAGATGGAAAGAGTTCATAGGAGCTAAAATGGACATCAAGAGAACCACCCCCGTGCCACGGAGGCTAGCCTCCGCTATCGGAGGTGTGACACAGAGGTGGGCAGCTTTACAGCTGCAAAATCCAGTGAGGTTCCACTTCAAGGGCATGACACTCCAGGCAGACAGGGCTATGAGCAGTGTGACACGCTGCCTAGTCAGGGCTATGGGCAGCGTGTCACGGACTTCATTTCCGATGAATAAATTTTGTCTCACACTATAAATAGGACACTTGGTTTCAATTGTAAACACCTTGGAACGATTTTGGGATTGTAAAACACAAGGAGAAGGCTTCCTTAGGGTTCTTTTTCTCTTCTATATCTTTAGTTAATTCTTGTATGAACTACAACACTTTTGTAATCGTAAAGTAGAGTATGAGTGGCTAAACACCCTCGTTCTAGGGTTGAGGCTACAACATGATTGCTCGATTATGGATATATAACTGGTTTATTGTTTATCTTGTCTTGTGATTGTTCTGATGTTCTTATTATTACTATTCTAAAGCGTCGTGAACTTTAGGATACATCTAAGTCTTAAAACGAATTGACCATAAGAGTTAAGAGACAGAATGAAGAATGTAGGAGGTGTGGATCATATCTTTTGTTGTAGTTAGCAACTATGAAGTATGATTTGTGGTTAGGATATAAATATACCTAAAACACCCCACTTGGTTAAAAAACGGGAAGATAGATGAATGCATGAAAGTTAAAGACTCACATCCCCGCTCAATGATGTAGTTGTGAGATTAATTTGGATAGATGATTTAGAGGATGACCATTCCCGGGTTATAATACCAACTCTGTAGACCAATGATTACGATAAACACCACACCAACTATAAACCTTAGTTAAGCATGATTGTGTAGTAATTGCCTCGGCCCTGGATTTCTCCCTATATTGTTTACAATCCGAAGTTCACATCATCATTATTTCTTGTTTTTAGTTATTAAATAAAGTTCAACTCTTGGTTACAAATTGCATTTGTTTTAACTTCAATAGTATTAATTTAGATTAGATTGATTGCTAAGAACAAGTTCCTGTGGGATCGATATTCGGCTCGCAAGAGCCACTATACTACATGTTGGACCACGTACACTTGCATGTGCGCTTAGGAGCGAACAAGTTTTAGGCGTCGTTGCCGGGGACTTGAAAATTAGCAACCGTCTACTTTTGTTTTTACTATTTTGTTTTATAAGTGCTAACAACTTGATCTTAGCTACTGAACTTTCAGGCACATGTTCTAATCTTGAGCAAGCTGGCAAGGGATAAGGAACTGGTTGACCCATTTCTTGAACCTAAGCAACACTTGCACCAAGCGTTGAGAGAAGCAACACTTCTCAATCAAGACCAGCAAGTTCAACCGGCTAAGACTGTTCCTACAGTTATAGCGAAGGAACCACCACCAGCTCGTAGGTCAGTGCGCGAAGTGGCAATCCCACTCACACCTAATGTGACTTCCTGCATTCAGAAACCAGCCGCAGGGGGTAGATTTGAACTGAAGCAGAATATGGTGCAATTGTTGCACACAAGTGAGCAGTTTACAGGCATATCACATGAGGATCCACAGGTTCATCTCTAGAATTTTTTAGAGATTAGTGACACATTCATTCCCGCAAGAGTCTCCATAGACTACGTGAGGCTCATGCTTTTTCCATTCCCACTATTGGGAGAATCAAAGAAATGGTTGAAGGCAAAACCTTCAAATTCGATCACAACATGGGATGATTTAGCAAAAAAGTTCCTCATCCTATTCTTCCCATCAGGAAAAACTACAAAGTTGAGGAGTGAGATTCTAAGCTTCAAGAAGAAACCAGATGAGAATCTCTATCATGCATGGGAGAGATTCAAGTCTCTTCTACGGGATTGCCTACATCACCAACAAACAAATGAGGTATTGTCTCACACTTTGGTAGAAAGTCTTGACCATAATACAAAGATTTTGCTAGATTCAGCGGCAGGTGGTAAAGCTTTGGAGAAAACTTATGATGAGTTGTATACTCTCCTCAACCATATCGCACAAGAGAATCTAGAATGGAATGGTGACATATCCAGAAATACGGTGAAGAAGGCTGCAGGTATGATTGATTTAGATAGTGTCACCGCGTTAGCAGCACAGTTGGCCAGTTTTTAGACTCAGATGATGGCTCAGTTTAACAAGTTGAGTGTGACTCAACCTCAGGCTCAAGTGAATGTAGTTCAACAAGTCTAGAATTAGTGTGAAACTTGTGGTCTGAGTGGTCATTCAGCAGACTTGTGTGGAGCAAATCTAGAGTCGATAAATTTTGTAGGTAATGCAGAGAAAGGAAATTTAAACTATGGTAATGCCTAAAATCAAAATTGCCAGGGTCAACCCAACTACTCTTGGGGTGGTAATCAGGCTCAAAAATAGCAAGGTTCGCAGAACACCACTCTGGCTAGCAATATTGAGGACATGCTGAAGAAGATCATGGACAATCAAGAACAGATTGTTGCAGAGCAAGCAAAGATGGTTGCTGACATAAAAAAGTAGAAATTAGCCACAAAAACATTAGAAGTGCAAATGGGACAGCTAGCTCAGGCACATAATACAAGACCTCAAGGGGGTTTGCCTAGTGATAAAGAAAAGCTAAAGCAAGTGATGGCAATCACCTTGAGGAGCAAGAAAGATTTGATTGATGCACCTCCAAAGAAAAATCACGAAGTGAAAGAAGAGTTGATCACTTCCAAGTAGACAGAGAAACAAGCTATGTTGAAAGAAGCTAGCAAAAAGGGGAAGTCTGAGTACCCTAATGAGAAGCCGATTGAGCAGCCTCGCAACAGACCACCACAACCATTCCCATAGAGGCTTAAGAAAGCAATAGAGGATGCCTATTTTAAGAAGTTCTTTGATACGTTCAGAGAACTTCACATTAACCTTTCTTTGTTAGATGTTTTGCAGGAAATGCCTAAGTATGTGAAGTACTTGAAAGATGTAGTGGCAAATAAGCAAAAGTTTGCATATATCGATACTGTGGCACTTACTGAAAAGTGCAGTTCTGTGGTGATGAGCAAGATGCCCAAAAAGCTCAAGGACCCTTGGAGTTTCACCCTCCCCATACGAAATGGTTAAAGTGATGTGGTCCAGGCTTTGAGTGATTTGGGGGCTAGCATAAATTTAATGTCCCTTTCATTGTTCAAAACTCTTGGGTTAGGGAAGCCACGTCCTTCCTTAGTTGTGCTACAAATGGCGGACAAAACTAGCGTAGTACCTGAAGTAATCATAGAGGATGTTCTCATCAAGGTTGGTAAGTTTATTATTCCTGCTGAATTTATTGTTATTGATTTTGAAGCAGATAAAAGGGTACCAATCATATTTGGATGCCCATTCTTAGCTAGCAGTGGAGCACTAATTGATGTGAGATAGGGCGCGCTCAAGATGAGACTGAATGATGCGAAGGTAACCTTCAGAGTGTACACAACACTCAACACACCCTCACTCTACAAGGATCTATGCATGATCATAGCTATGGAAGTGGATGAGTGTGGGGTGGACAATAGAACACCTCTACTTACCTAACACTCTCATAAAGATGCCCAAACTGCCAAAAGATCCTGAACTTGTGAGACCTGAATGAAATTCTGAGAAGATAAATGTGAGGAAGGCCCTAGACCTCGAGTGTGAGCACAAGAGAGGTCTGAAAAGAAGGAGAAGATGCACCCTGAGTAGGAGGAAGAGGATGAGAGAATGAGACTGAGAGTTTTGATCTGGGTCGTGCCGCAATGGTAAATCAAGCGCTGCTTGGGAGGCAACCCAAGTTAAGGTAGTATTTTTATTCTTTTTAGTTTTTCTTTAGTATCACTTTTGGTGTTGTTTTTGTGTTGTGTCAACAGGTTGAAGGAAAGTCTGATTACCTGAGATCTGAGCTAAGGAGCATAGAAAACACTAAGTATGGGGTCCTCCGAACCCCTCTGATGAATGAGATGCTACTAGCTAGGCCTAGAGGCCTCAAGGAGTACTTCTATCCTTGCTTTTATTTTATACTTTGGGGACAAAGTGTGGTTTCAAGTGTGGGGTGGGAAATCTTTTGATTTGGTTAGGGTGAAGTGCGTTATAGGATGTTGAGTCTTATTTTTGACTAAGTTGAAAAAATTACAAAAAGATTTTGTCTTTGTTTGTTTGTTTTCTGTTGGGTCTGTTTAGTAGAAGCACACTTCACCCACCCCTCGATTTTTCTTTTCGGTTCTTTTCCAGAGGAAAGCCCTTTGAACCCAGTATCCTTTTTGATTTTTAGGAATAGTTTAAATTTTTTATTGTTAGGAGTGTATGCTCTTGCTAGGTGCTACACATGATTACTTGTTGCAAGTTGGTGTTGAATTTTATGGCATGATCTGAAAAATTGAATGACTACTGTGAGACACCTTAGGCTCTTTTATTTGACTCTTGTGTGATGTTGGCTTAAATGTGAATTCATGTATTTTCTTGGTTGAGAGTCTATAGGTAGCCTACTTGATTTGAACATGTGCCACGTGTGAGTGAGGATTTTGTTATTCCATGTTAAATTGTGGTGCCTAGAACTTGCCCCGTGTGTTTGCAAAGCGAAATAAATATTATTGAGTTTAAAAGATGATATAGGCATTTCTTTGATAGCCATGTTTTATGCCCTCTTTATCTACCCTTGTGCATAACCTTAGCGAGCCCCATTGAGCCTTTAGCCTATTCTTTGGTAGCCTCATATGTAGCGTATTCCTTTTCTTTTAATTTCCTGCAATTTGATCCAAAACTCCTAAGCGCTTTAGTTGAAAAAGTAAGATGTTGAGGAGGTTAAAATTGAAGAAGGAAAAAAGTGAAGTTTGAAGCCCCAATGAAGCAACTTTTGGTGTGACAAAAATGTTTATGTGTGGTTTTTAGGGAGTAATGTGATGAAAAGAAGTAAATCGTGTGGTGATAGCACATACTCCCCACTGAAGAGGTGTAAACTAGCTTAAAAAGATGGGGCGGTGCAAAAGAGAGTTGGGAAGATAATAATGGTGTAAAATAGGTTGGTTGAAGATGACATTAAATGAAAAAAGTGATGTATTAAAGTGCTTAGGGAAGAGAGTCACTATTCTTGACCAAATAGTTCCTACCCGTCCCTTAGCCTACATTACAACCCTTCAAGTCCTACTTGATCTTGAACTTTGATAGTCTGACATTAGTGGAGTACTACACTACGGGCAAGCCTATGGTTCATCCTATGTGACATGTGAATTCTTTGTAAAAGTGAGCAAAATTTGATTCCTACACCCATTCTTGTGATAACTTGCATATGTGTGATTAAACATGGGAAACTATCTTATGGTGAGGGAACTTGTTTGATGATAGATAGGTGGCTTATATGATCTCTCTATTGAGTATTATACGTGAGTTTGTCAACTGATAAGAGTTAATACTTGAGGCTAGGAGGGCTTGAAGTAGTATTCATGTGATTCTATGTGTATTATTGCATGTCGAATGTAGAACTTGCTATCCATGTGGTCGTTGTAGTCCTAGTATGAGTGTCTTAGTGTTAATGGAGTCTTCCTTGATTGTGAGAAGTGTATAGAGCTGTTCGAGGATGAACAAGGCGTTAAGTATCGGGTGGTGATCTTAGGCGTATTTATACACCTAAGTTTCGTCATCCTTGCATGATTAGCTTAGTTTTGAGGACAACCTGATATACTATTGAGGTATGTAGTGTGTAAAAGGTTTACTTTGTAGCTAAAGTACTTGATTATAGTGTTTGGGTAACAGTTGGAACAAATAATGAGTTAAAAAGATCGATTAGAGTTTAGACGAGGAAACTAGCTTGAGCTATGCTTATTCTAGCGTACTTTGATGAACTCTATGTTGTTGTGTTGACTTATGTGTGTTTTGAGCTCTTGTATGAGACCTTTGGAGGAGTTATGGAAGCTAATTGAAGACTACAAACATACTAAAAACCATTGGGACACAAAGCAAGATGGAAAGAGTTCATAGGAGCAAAAATGGACGTCAAGAGAACCACCCCCATGCCACGGAGGCTAGACTCCGCTATGGGAGGCATGACACGGAGGTGGGCAGCTTTACAGCTGAAAAATACAGTGAGGGTCCGCGTCGAGGGTGTGACACGCCAGACATATAGGGCTATGAGCAGCGTGACATGCTGCCTAGTCAGGGCTATGGGCAGCGTGTCACGGACTTCGTTCCCGGTGAATAGATTTCGTCTCACACTATAAATAGGACACTTGGTTTAAATTGTAAATAACACCTTGGAACGACTTTGGGATTGAAAACCACAAGGAGAAGGCTGCCTTAGGGTTCTTTTTCTCTTCTTTATCTTTACTTAATTCTTGTATGAACTACAACACTTTCGTAATCGTAAAGTAGAGTATGAGTGGCTAAGCACAATAGGGTTGAGGCTACAACATGATTGCTTGATTATGGATATATAGTTGCTGTATTGTTTATCTTTTCTTGTGATTGTTCTTACGTTATTATTATTACAATTCTAAAGCGTCATGAACTTTAGGATACATCTAAGTCTCAAAACAAATTGACCATAGGAGTTAAGAGACGGAATGAAGAACGTAGGAGGTGTGGACCATATCTTTTGTTGTAGTTAGCAACTATGAAGTATGATTTGCGGTTAGGATAGAAATATACCTAAAACACTCCACTTGGTTAATAAAAAGGGAAGATAGATGAATGCATCCAAGTTAGAGACTCACATCCCCCCTCAACAAAGTAGTTGTGAGATTAATTTGCATAGATGACTTAGAGGATGACCATTCTCGGGTTATAATACCAAACCCGTAGACCAACGATCACAATAAACACCAACACTGGCTATAAACCATAGTTAAGCATGATTGTGTAGTAATTGCCTCGGCCCTGGATTTCTCTCTATATTGTTTACAATCCGAAGTTCACATCGTCGTTATTTCTTATTTTTAGTTATAAAATAAAGTTCAACTCTTGGTTACAAATTGCATTTGTTTAACTTCAATAGTATTAATTGAGATTAGATTGATTGCTAAGCACAAGTCCATGTGGGATCGATATTCGGCTCGCAAGAGCCACTATATTACTTGCACGACCATATACACTTGCGTGTGCGCTTGGGAGTTAACAAAAGACCATTGGTTAATTTTTTTTTGAGATTGAAACATTAACATTCACGCCTAAAACCAATGCTACCCATGTTGTTTAGTGAAAATTTATGTAATTGAGAAAGTATCTTGACCCGTGCTCGAGTTCCATCGGAATCATACCCCTAGTCTTCCTCTCTCTTGATACAAACTCGTGTTATACTTCACATTTTTGGCTGAATTGCGAATTGTGACAGATTTCCCAATTCCCTAATTTCTCCCTTTTTTTACTTTTATTATTGTATAAACATTGACTCTATTGGTGATTGATATACGACAATCCTTCATAAAACTCTGCCATTTCTTTGTGAGATCGACCCTGACTCCCGTCAGAAATTATAAATTTTGTTTTGCTTAACGATCACCTTCACCTTCGTATAGAGAGTGTTACTTGAGCTTTATCAAAAATGGTGTTGTTGCTAGGGATTTGGTTTTGAGTACCCTTTTGATTGACTATTGAAATCACTTTGTGAGTTTTTTTCTCTTTTTACTTTTTTTGTTATTTTAATTAATTGAGCAAGTAGCCCATGAGCGAGGTGGTCGATAACAAAAGTGTTGAAGGATTCATGGATGTGGCCCCTGAACCCAAAATTCAAGGAGGAGTAGGTGCAATCTGCCTACCTCCCACTATTGGGAACACGGTGTTCCATGTCACTAGTACCATGCTCCATCTCATACAAATGAAGGGGTTGTTTGGAGGGATTGCACATGAAGATGCCAATAGGCACATCCAGAATTTCATAGAAATTTGCTAGCCTTTCATCTTCCACAACATCCCCCAAGAATCTATTCGGCTTCACTTATTCCCTTTCTCTCTAATTGGGGAAGCAATGGCACGGTTAGAGGAGCTTCCATAAGGCTCAATCATCACATGGAATGGTCTTGTCAAAGCATTTGTAGTGAGATTCTTCCCTCCTTCAAGAATGATGCAATTGAGGGATGAAATCACTAAGTTTCATCAACTCCAAGATGAACCATTACATGAGGCGTGGTTGAGATGTAAAAAGAAACTTTTGATATGCCCTAATCACGGATTGTCAGATAATGTCTTTCTTCAAAGCTTTTATAGGGCTTTGAGTTAAATGAACAAATCTGTGGCCAATAACCTTGCGGGTGGCACCTTCATAGATCAGCCATTTGGTATTGCCTCAGCTTTCTTTGAAAGAATGACCAAGACAAACTGTGCTTGGCACATAAGGGAGGCAGATGTTCCCACGGCGGTGCCTTTGACTACATTATAGAATGAGATGCATCGCAAGGATAAAGAATAAGATTAAAATATGGCTAAGATGATGACGTAGGTTGATTTGTTGGCTAAGCACATAATGGGGGATGGAAACACCAAGAGCGTGAATGTTGTGAGCACTCTCGAGCTGAAGGCTAGTGATGATGAGGTGTTCACCATTATGGATGGTAAGATATGCTACTTGTCAGTGGGTTCTCGGCCTGGGTATTACCGCTTGAGGGACGAGAATCAATATTGGAAAAAGGATAAAGAGAGAGAAGGCAATTTAAAGGATCGATAAAAAGATGGTGATAGGTACAATCACCAGAGTTCTAACCCATATATACCTCCAAATAAAGCCGATACCTTGTATCAACCCTTCATGAGCAATATCGGTCAATCAAAGATAGAAGATATGTTGTCATTAGTCTTTAAGAAGGTGGAGATGACAAATACTGGGGTAAATGAACTTAAGAGTGAGGTGCTAATGCTTTACCAAATGGTGAGCTCACACTCGGCCTCAACCAAGCATCTCGAGGCGCAAATGAACCACTTGTCCACCCAAATGAATCCTCGAATGAAGGGGACACTTCCTAGTGACACCACTGCAAATCCAAAAAATGATGGTCATGTCATGGATATGCCACTAGTAGTAGTGGAGTGAGTGGTGAAGATTAAAGAATGAGGTAATATTGTCGAGCTGCGACGTTGAATCAAGTGCTTCTTGGGAAGCAACCTAAATGTTTTTACTTTGTTTTTGTTACTTTTGTTATTTTTTGTATGTTTGTAGGAATGCATGGTGAGGAAAAATGATCAAGTGGAAAAATAAGGCAAAGAGGGGATGTGCAGAAACTCGTGCGGTCTGCACAAGCCATTGTACATGTCGCACAGGATAAGGCATCCTTAAATAGAAGAGCTGGAAGAAAAATTTCAAGTTGCAGGTGATGTGCACTGGACTGTGCATTTTGCATGAACCACTATGCATGTTGCACCTCTAATGCATCACACAATAGACAGCTGAGCCAAGTTTAGGCATGAAAATGGCTGGTGCAAAGTGACATGCGATGTGCACAATGGCTTGTTTGAGTCACATATCGAGGCGCACCTGGGTAAATTTTAAATTTTTGTTTGACCTACCCATTTGCCAACCCGACCCAGTGACCTTTCTTCTTCTTTTTTCTCTTTTAAAACTACCAACCCCTTCCTTTTTCTTCCACATTCTCTTAAATTCCCATGAACTCTCCCTCAAAATTCCCCAAAATCCTTCAATCTCTCCCAAATATTCTCTTTTGTCTTATCAAAACATCATTACTGCCGATCACCATTGGTCACCGCTGTCATCTCTCCAGGTGAAAAACTGGGTCTCTATTGTAGAACTTCAAAAGCTTCAATTTTTACTTTCCTCTCTCTAATCTTCACTTGTGGTAAGTTCTCCTACATTAAATGCATGTTTTTATGTGATTGGGAACTCATATTGTAAAGTATGATCATTAAAATTGCCATGTTGATTTTGGGTGGGATCCAAAAAATTTGGGTCCCTAATTTTTGGTTATATTTTTGATTTTGCTTAGGATTAACTTGATAGAACTTGAAAATATGATGATGCATATTGGTTGTGGTAATTTTGAGCCTTAAAAATCTGTGTTTTGGGAGAAGTCTGAGTAACCCACTTGTGTTAGAGCATAATTTGGCCCTATGATAGATTGGTTGACTTCATTCAAAAGGGCAAATCATCATCTTCATGAGGTTTTTGTGGAAATTGATGTTTGAGGTTGAAATTTTTACTACTATTGTGCCCATGTTCTATGTTGAATATCTTGTTGGGTGTATGTAATATTGGCTTGGGGGTATGAATTATGGTTGGACGAATGTGCCCAATTATTTGTAATTGAAGGCTTGATATTCCCAATGATAGATGAGGTAACATCCTTCTAAAGGGAAGTCATTAAGTTCATCTTTTGGTTTTGAATTGTGTTAAAGGAATCCGGGGAAGTCTGAGTACCCGGATGATTTGTTTGGTCATATTGTGTTTTGCCCTAGTGTTATTTGTTGGTGTTGTTGCTTGGTGCCAAGTGCTTAACGCAGATCTTGCTCGACGAATCACATGTGTAACACATGTTCACAAGGAACCAAAAAGTTCCAACTATTTCCTTGTGCATTTTGCATGCGCTGTGTAGATCTTGATGTGTGAAATGCATGAGGCATCACACACTATGGTTAAAGGCTGCCAGTTCTCTGATTTAAGGAGCGAAGCATGGTGCGACATGCACATCGGTGGGTGCGGTTTGCACCAGCTTTTGCACCTCAGAGCATAAATCACTACAGGTTTATGTTAGCTCATACGAAGGCATGTGCGACACGCATAATCCTTGGTACATTTCGCATGTGGTCCGCATGAGCTATCAGTCACCTATTTTGTTTTTCTTCTTCTTTTCATTCCGTCCTTTTTAACTAGTTAACTTTTTTTTAGCTTTTCTTCTTTCCCATATGTCAAAAATACAAAAAGATTTTTGCTTTTATTTTGAATACTCACAAACTCCACGTGCAAAATATGTCTTCTAGCAGGGGAAACACAGGGCGCAACCCAAGGAAGCTATCAGTTGTGAAAGAGGCAAGACTTTATTTCGGGGTTAAGGGCATGAAGGTCATCTATGATCGGGATATGAAAAGAACCTTCAACGTGGGGTAGAGCTTCAACTTGGCTGCAGTCCGGGCAGAGCTACCGAATATCCACCGACAATTCGCCAACCAAAACTGGCAGCCATTCCAAGATATTCTCGGATGGTAATATGAGGAAATATTGCGAGAATTTTTTGCTGCCTATCAAGACAAACAGGACTCCAAGGGATATAAGGGGAATGTGGATAATTTCCCTAACTTGGATTCAGTTATATTTCGAGGCAAGAAAGTTTGCATCTCCCCAATTGACATAAATGTCATTTATTAGAGTCATCCAATCAATCCTGCACCTGCACTCTTGACTAGGATGACTGCCGAATCAAAGCCATATCATGGGACAGCCCCCACTCTTGATCCTCCTACTCCTATCTGGGCCACCATGGGAGGTGATATTCTGAGGAGGACTTTGTACTTTGAAGCCCGTCTCTGGTATGATCTTGTACGCATTCGATTCCTACCTTTACAAAATGATCAGAAGATAACTCAAGAGGGGTCCATTCTAGTTGCTGCTACTATGATAGGGGAATATGTCAAGTTTGGGGAAATTGCAACCATGGTAATAAGGAGGAAAGCACGCAGGGGTAGTGACTCATTCCCTTTCTCGGTGCTCATTAGCAAGCTTTATACTAAAGCTGATATCTCCTACTTCAGCTGTGACAAGGTTACCCATGTTGTTGGGGTAATTGACCTTGATAAGAAAACTTACAGGGATGCCCCTTATTTCAAAAGGCGCGGGATGGAGACCTCAGTGGAAGTTGAGGTTGATGACTCTGATGCTGAAGCACATGCTTCCTCTCCATCTCTAGCAGCCTCAGAAGCACCTACCCTATCATCTACTGTACCTATAGATCCATTGACCAAGAGTGATCTCCAAGACATGGTGGACTAAACCTATAATCAAGAGAGGCAGTTGAGTAACTTGGCGAATAGGTTTCCCGGGTTGATTGACAAGGCTGTTAAGAAGGCCATCAAGGGAGTGGTGGAGAGCGTGACCAAACTCTTCCAGAGGGTAGACACTATTGAGGGGGTTGTGAAGGAGATCCAAAAGGATATGGATAAGGTAAAAGGGAAAGCTCTAGTTGAGAAAGCAAATTTGAGTACCATGCCCACACTTCGGTGCACTCTCGGTCCTTTGGATGACTTGCTTAGTGCTTATGATGTTGATGAGCTGCGAAGCTTGATAATAACCAGAACCCAGAGTTTCAGTGAGTTCTAAGGGATTCCACACTCATTTCGCACTCCCAAAAGGTTGGTGTTGTCCCTAGTGAAGAGGTAGAAGATGATGATGAGGCATAGCACTCCCAGGGAGTTGTTGCACCCCCTTCTTTTTACTATTTGAGCTTATAGCATTGAGGGCAATGCTTCTTTTCATGAGGGAGGTGGTGTTATTTGATATTGCTTTTCGTTGCCCGTGTTGGGATGTGAGAAATTGTATTGCCCTTTTCATGCCTTTATTTCCCTCTTAGACATCTTATTTGGCCCTTGTTGGGTGCATTTTGGATGATTCTGATGTTGCCCTTGCCGGGCCTTTTCTTTATTTAGTTTTGTTGATTAGTGCTAACTTTTCTCTCGCCGGTCTTGATGTTTCTATGTTATTTTGCTTGTATTTCTGGGTTAGTCCTACACAATGCCATTATTTCACTACCCATGCCTTGCAAATGTGCTAAGAACTGACACTGAGGCTTGTTTTCAAATGATTCATGAGAGCGCAAGTCCGTAATTTCCTTGTTAATAGTAGAGTAGCAATAAACTCTTAAGGTTTTCTTAATATTACGGTTCTCTCTCAAGAAGCAAAATGTTTTCTTTATTTTTCTTTTGTTTGTGTTAAATCGGGTTGTTCTTTCCCTATCATAGAGTGAGAGGCAACTTTCTTAAGGGAAAATGCCATAGTTTTAATTTGAGTCCATTCTTAGCTTGTCTCGAAATGGACCCACCGAAAATTTTTCTTGGCAAGAAGTTTTTGAAAATCGAAGGAAAGAGGGAAAATGAATTTTGAGAAAAGCATTCTCTTGTCATGACTTGCACACTCTTGGTCTGGATTGATCGATTCACAAAAGTGTGTGTAATGAACTCGGAATAGCCTGTCAAAAGTCATTTGTCCAAAATGATTTTGAGACTAGTGTTGATAATTCTTGTGATATGATGTCGTGTGTGGTGAGTCTATCCTTTGATTCTTGTGCATATGTGTCATCTAGAACTTGCCTCGAGTGTGATTCAAGGCAAAATCCTAGATGTGACAAAGCTTGAAAGATGATCTTAGGACCTTTTTGAATAGCTACTTCACCCAAATGCCTTACCTTGATGTTGATCCTTGTGAACCCCTTTGAGCTTGTGACCTTTCCTTGTAACCGTGTTGACATCTTGACCCCTTTTGGAACCGCTATTCTTGCACCCATCCTCCCTAGTGGCTCAAAAATAAAACATAGGCAAAAAACTCAGTTTGAGGGAGGGGGGATTTAAATGATAACATAGGCAAAAGCCTAAGTTTGGGGGTGTATGTACTAAATGTGGAGAAGAAATGGAATGTTCTTCAAGTACAAGGTAGCACCTTATGAGAACTGAAAATTGCTCCAAAAAACCAAATGCAATGAGCAAAATGAAAAGAAAAGAATTGGTGCTACCAAGTGAAGGTGATACAAGGTAATTGAATGATCAAGCCGAAGGGAAAAGCTTGGGTTGTGTGAGGGAGAAACAAGGTGAAGTCAAAAGTTCAAAAATATGAGCGGTGTTCGAAATGATAACAAAGACATTATGGAGATTTAGTCACTTGAGCCAAGTGGAATCCTCACCTCAGCCCTAGACAACACCGTAACCCGCAAGTCCTTTGTGATTCTAAGTTTGGTCACTTTACCTTAGTGGCAATTTACATGAAGGGCAAGCCTATGTTTTGACAGTTGTGGACTTAAATTTCCTTGAGAGAGTGAGAGGATTTGTGCTTCTCTTATAATCCCTTGTATTGTGAATTGCATGATTGTGAATGAGATTATCTCTTGTGCTGAGTGGCATCAAGCACTAGGATTGAAACATAAATCTCTATTTCAATTTAGAGGAATGAATGAGACAAGTTGTGTGGCAAATCTTGAAGCAACCCTTGATGGTCCATGCCGATGACTTGAGAAGCTTACTCTTGTTTTGAATGGCAAATTCCCTTGTTTTTGAGTGAGAAATGAAGTCATTTTGATGAATGTTTTGAAATTAGCAATTGCCTTGAGAATGTGGTGGTCCAAATTGAGATAAGCATGGTAGTTGAGTCTTTTGTTTGAGTCTTTTTTTATAATTTTTCTTATTTTTTAGGATAGATTAACCTTGTGTGCCTTGATTGAGTTTTAGAGCATAATTCATTCTTTACCTTGTGAATATCTTGTTTCAAGACAAGCAATTGTTCAAGTTTGGGGATTTGATAAGTCAGTAATTTACCAACTAATTGAGCCTTTAATCATAAATTATTGCTATGTTTGTTAAGATTTAGAGGTTCTTATGGCCTTTATTGATATGAATGCAGGTACTCTTGGTCAAAAGTAGAAAATAAGGAATTGGACCCAAAAGAGCTAAAAAGGAGCTGAAGTGTGAAGTGATCAAGTGAGATAAAGATATTGCCGAGAGGTGCGGCTGTTGTGCAACACGCACAATGCTTGGTTCGGTCTACACCTTCCTCCATATGAAGCTCAGAAGAAGAAGAAGAAGAATCTGCTAAGGGGTGCGGCTGATGTGCGATGCACACTATGCCTGGTGCGGTCCACACCCCACTTTGCACAACACTCGATGATCGGCTGGAGTCATTGGTCCACTAAGGCAGAGTTATGTGATGCGCATAATGAAACATAAAAAATACACGTCATGGCACACAGCTCTCGAGAGGCATTCTTGTCCACTTTTATATGATGATTTGGGAACCTTCTATAACCCAATATGGGCATAGTTTTTAATAGTTTTTGACAGTTTTGAATATTTTTTTATTATTGAACAAGTTTTCTCTCCCAATGCAAGATAGAGGGTTTCACTCAATTCTCTCCATCTTCAACCTTTGATTTGTAAATTGAGCTTGGATATTGGAAGCTTCTTCCATTAATGAAAGGGAATTCGAATTACCCACTTGGTATTGCTTCTTATTCCTTTAGCATGAGTGGCTAAGTCTTCTTATCTAGGGGTATATGTATGATGGGTGGTTGATTATAGGGTATGGGTCTTGCTTATTTTTATTTATAATTGCTAAATTGATATGATTCTAGTTAATTCTCCATGTTTTAATTCTAAAATTAATGGTTGGAAATAATGATTGAAATTACTTGATTGTGTTCTTGCTTGAGAAAGAGGTTCATAATTTCGGATGAGAATTCATAAGTGGGTACTTGGGATTCCATTTAGATTGAAGCTAGAAATAGCTCAATTCTCTAGAAACACCCATTTAAGAGTCTAAGCTAGATATAGTGTGACTTTCCCAAGCTAATATTGGTTGGTCAATGATAAAACCATGGTGCTTGAACAAAAACCATTGGATAAATGTTTGTGAGATAGAAAGATTAATATTCATGCCTAAAACCAATGCTACCCATATTGTTTAGTGAAAATTTATGTAGTTGAGCAAGTACCTTGACCCGTGCTAGAGTCCCATCAGAAGCATACCCATAGGTCCTCTTTCTTGATATAAACTTGTGTTTTACTTTATGTTTTTGCCTAAATTATGAATTGTGACAGATTTCCCAATTCCCTGATTTCCCCCCTTTTTTTACTTTAATTGTTGTTTGAGCATTGACTCTATTGGTGATTAATATATGACAGTCCTTTAGGAAACTCTACCATTTCTCTGTGGGATCGACCCTGGCTCCTGTCGATAATTATAAATTTTATTTTGCTTAACAACTGCCTTTACCTTCGTATGAAGTGTTACTTGAGCATTATAAAAAATGGCACCATTTTCGAGGATTTGGTTTTGAGTAGCCTTTTTGATTGACTATTGAAATCACTTTGTGAGTTTTTATTCTATTTTTACATTGTTTGTTATTTTGACTGATTGAGCAATAAGCCCATGAGCGAGGTGGGTGATAATGAAAGTATTGAATGATTCATGGATGTGTCCTGTGAGCCTGAAATTTAAGGAGTAGTAGGTGCAATCTGCCTACCTCCCGCGATTGGGAATGCGGTGTTCTATGTCATTATAAAACATGGAGAATTCACTAGTGGGAACTTGGGATTCCATTTAGATTGAGGCTAGAAATAGCTCAATCCACCGGAAATACCCATTTAAGAGTCTAAGCTAGAGATAGTGTGACTTTCCCAAGCTAATATTGGTTGGTTAATGATAAAACCATGGTGCTTGAACAAAGACCATAGGATAAATGTTTATGAGATCAAAAGATTAAAATTCATGCCTAAAACCAATGCTACCAATGTTATTTAGTGAAAATTTATATAATTGAGCAAGTACCTTGACCCGTGCTTGAGTCCCATCAGAAGCATAGCCCTAGTCTTCCTCTCTCTTGATACAAACTCATGTTTTACTTTATGTTTTTTTCTGAGTTGCGAATTGTGACAGATTTTCCGATTCCCTGATTCCCCCGCCCTTTTTTTACTTTTATTGTTGTTTGAACATTGAATTGGTGATTGATATATGACAATCCTTAAGGCAACTCTACCATTTCTCTGTGGGATCGACCCCGACTCCCATAGGAAATTATAAAAAAAGTTTGCTTAACAATTGCCTTCACCTCCGTATGGATAGTGTTACTTGAGCATTATCAAAAATGGTGCCATTGCCGTGGATTTGGTTTTGAGTAGCCTTTTTGATTGACTATTTAAATCACTTTGTGAGTTTTTGTTCTTTTTTTACTTTGTTTGTTGTTTTGATTGATTGAGCAGGTAGCCCATGAGCAAGGTGGGAGATAAGCGAAAGTATTGAGGGATTCGTGGATGTGACCCCTGAGCCCAAAATTCAAAGAAGAGTAGGTGCAATCCGCCTACCTCCCATGATTGGGAACGCGATGTTCCATGTCACTAGTACCATGCTCCACCTCATACAAATGAAGGGGTTGTTTGGAGGGGCTGCACATGAAGATGCCAATAGGCACATCCAGAATTTCTTAGTAATTTGTCAGCCTTTCATCTTCCACAACATCCCCCAAGAATCTATTCGGCTTTGCTTATTTCCTTTCTCTCACACGAGGGAAGCCACAGCATGGTTCGAGGAGATTCCAAAAGGCTCAATCACCACATGAAATGGTCTTGTCGAAGCATTTGTAGTAATATTCTTCCCTCCTTTAAGAATGATGTAATTGAGGGATGAAATCACTAACTTTCATCAACTCCAAGATGAACCATTACATGAGGCGTGGTTGAGATTTAAAAAGAAACTTTTGTTGTGCCCCAATCACGAATTATTGGATAATGTCCTTCTTCAAAGCTTTTATTGGGTTTTAAGTTCAATGAACAAATTCATGGCCAACAACCTTGCGGGTGGCACCTTAATGGATTAGCCATACGGTATCACCTCAGCTTTCCTAGAGAGAATGACCAAGACAAATCGTGCTTGGCACACAAAGGAGGCAAATATACACACATGGGTGCCTTCGACTACATTGTTGAATGAGATGTGTTGCAAGGATAAAGAAAGAGATGAAACTATGGCTAAGATGATGACGCAGGTTTATTTGTTGGCTAAGCACGTAATAGGGGCTAGAAACACCAAGAGCGTGAATGTCGTGAGCACTCCCGAGCTTAAGGCTAATGATGATGAGGTGTTCATCATGTGGATGGTAAGATATGCTATTTGTCGATGGGTTCTCGTCCTGGGTATTACCGCCTGAGGGACGAGAATCAAGGTTGGATAAAGGATAAAGAGAGAAAAGGCAATTGGAGGGACCGAGAAAAAGATGGTGATAGGTATAATCACCGTAGTTCTAACCTATATATACCTCCAAACAAAGTCGATACATTGTATCAACCCACCGTGAGCAACCCTGATCAATCAAAGATGGAAGATATGTTGTCATTAGTCTTGAAGAAGGTGGAGATGACAAATAGTGGGGTAAATGAATTTAAATTAGGCATGCAATTTTATGAAAATAGAGGTCATATTATCTAAGCGTACCAATTTTACTTGAATACATGCAATCCAAAGGAATCGTGATAAAATTCATGCTTAACATATGGGCTTTTGAGAACACTTACAAAACTTCAATTAAATCCTGGGTAATAGATGTGAAATCATGAATTGAAGCTTTAAAACAAAACCCATAACTTTTTCCCAATTTGGGTAAGAACCCAAGTTTCATAAATTGGACGAGGATTTGCCTTAAAATCATGAATAAGAAACCACTCATAAAAACTCATGCAAAATCATGCAATTTAGAGTTAGAATCCATAGAAGAATCATGAGGAAATAATTTTAGAAGGACCCATAAGAATTGAGTAAGAACCCTAGTTTAGAAATCCATAAGTTCAATTTAGAAGATTGGGCTTTTGGGCATAAGGGTGAAGGAATCCCTCATTGAATACCCACATACCTTGGTTGGAGCTAACCCACTTGAATTGAAAAGACTTAGGAGACTTGAAGTGAATCCCTTGCTATGGAGCTTGAAATCCTAACTTGAATCTTGAGAGGATGGAACTCCTTTTTCTTATTTTGAAAGTTGATAGAAAGAATGGGAGAGAACTTAGGTCAAGTGGAAATAAAAACCCTCCTAAATAGGCTTAAAACGACTTAGTATAGGAGTTAAGAGAGTGAAAAATTACAAAAATACCCCTGAACTTAAGCTTGGAAAAGGTGGAAAAAGTCGATCTCAGGGACCACGAGTTGGTCCCTGGTCCGTCATCCAAAAGGTTGGACCATCAAAGGGATTTGTGGTTTCAAATGCCACTTCTGGGGTCTACTGGAACTCAACACCACGAGTCACTCTACGGTCCGTGGTTCAGGACGACGGACCATCCTGTTGACTCGTTGTTCCGACTTTAGGATATGAGAATCCTCTGATCCTCAGGGATTATGAGTGGAAGAACAGGTCATGAAAAAGGTTGACGAGTCTTCAACCCACTAGTGGAGTTTTAGAGGACTTGGTACCCCTCTTAAGGTGATTCTACGGGTTATAGGATGGCCCGTCATTCAAAATGATGACCCGTCAATTCATTCATGGAAACTGGGCAGAAAAGCTGAATTATGACAAACCACGGGTCACTCTACTGACCGTGGTTTTGGTCTACGGGTCGTGAACCAACCAGTTGTTTTGAAGATGAAACTTTTAAGGTTCAGTTCAGCAATGACGAGTCACAGTGCGGACCGTGGTTCAGAACCACGGTTCGTCATTCCCATCCGTCATCACTGGCTACACTGCAGTAAACTGCCCATAACTTTTTACTCCAGACTCGGATTAATGCGCGGTCAGTGGCGTTGAAAACAAGATTCAAAAACGATTAATTTGGTGAGTACTAGGCCTTCTAACTCTTTATATTTCAGGAGGAATGGTCGATTGTAGTTGACCCTAGTATAGTCTTACATGAAAACTTACTTTGGTAAGGTGCTTGTGACTTAACTTGATGATAGGAGTTTCTTATGAACATGATTTGCATCCAAAGCACTCACCACACTAGGAAAATGATTATTACACTCTTGGAAAAGGTTTGGGTATTAGCTTAGGATTTTGTTTGGAGTGTTACAATCTCTCCCCCTTGGGATCATTCGTCCTCAAATGAAGACTCAGCAAGGAAACTCTAGAAACAAAACAACCCAACCAAAAATGAAACATGAAAACTGAAGAATAAACATGAAAACTGAAGAATAAACATGAACCTGAACTTTTGAACTTAAAACATGGCTGAATCAACTTCGAAAATATGAATACATGCTAGGATCGTGAGGGAAACTGATAGAATAGATTCGGGAGGACATACTAAAGATGGAACTACTACCTCAAGCTGAAACTGGATCGGAAGGAAAGGGGTGAAGGTACTTGGCCTTCATGGATGATTCTGCTTCCCAAGTAGCTCCTTCAACTTAGTTGTGAAAGCTGAAGTACTATCGTGGTAACCAATTTCCGATTGAAATAAAAACTTAGTTTATTTCATGAGACACGTATGCATGCTGCAAATGTAAGAACAACCAACAGGACAGGAACTGGATACCCAACATGATAACTGGTCTGGGATGAGAATAGGAACTCATCTAAAACTCATAAAGAACCAACATACTCTAGATCTCACAGTTAACCGAAAGGGACACCAAACCGAGAGAAGTAGATATATGGGAAAACTATTCTCTTCTAAATACCACTCCTACCATTTACAACTAAAAACCTCAACAACGCACATAAAAGTACTAAGGTCTGAGTCTAACTACCCGATTCTCCATGTTCAAACCTCTCTCGACTAGGTCTCCTGCATCAAGAACATCTTCTACGGATAGTATCCCCTAATATCACACAACCAACTAACCTAGGGCTCCCAACCAAAGGGTTACTAGTTGCGCAAAACAAATATCCACATGTATCCCATCACGATATTCAAGCTTATAACTATGGTCACTTTATGGTTTCTTAGTTCACCCTATATAAGACTTCTCTCCTCTTCCCTATCATAACTAGGAGTCGCAAATTCAAGAACTTCTACGGAGGGACATACTAAAATTCCTCATCTAATTATTTTGCACAAATAATCCTTATCTCATAATTCCCCCACACCTAGAAGTCAAGGTGGAACAAGTACACTAACAGCTAAAAGGAATTTGCTACCTCCCAGTTTAGGCTACTACAAGGCCTTCTCCCCTAATGCTTATAACAACATAAACCAGAATCCTTAAAAGAAAAGAGCGGGAGAAGGAGTGTCACGAATGAAGGATTACTAATTGATCTTGACTTACACTTAGCGTGATCAAGACACTCAAGGTGAGGCTTAGGGGATCGAGCGCAATATGCATGAGTATTTCACATACTGGGCACGTAAGGCATGAATGGTGGGGATCACCACCCCTCTTCATCAAAGGCAAAGAGCAAGGGCTTTAGAGCAAGGAAATCATAAGCGCAAACCATTTTAAGAATCAGGTCAGGAGCATATACATAACGTAACATGATTTGATTAGCTATAGAGGCATGTCTGAAGAATAAACTGAGCAAATAGGACCGAACATACTGGGAGACATGAGTTTACATAGATAACAAACCTTAGGGCATAAAGCTGGGATTTATAGAATCACAGGATAAGAGTAGAGTCGTTGTCTGAAGTGATTACTTACTATTCTAGAATCTAAACATGAGCGTGAATCTGAAATAGGACCATGGAGCTGACACACAAGGTATGCAAAAGGTATCATAATGGCAGAAGTATACTTGGGACGCTAAGATGGAAATAAGCTTCAGCCTCCTCTCTTGACTTTGTTCTAACACCCACAAGCATCGCTACCTGAGCCTCCAAAATCTAACCAATTCTACATTTCACCATCTCCCCCTTAGGTTCATGCCACTCTCTCAAAGGAACTATGATTGTTTTACCCTAACATAACATACACTACTCCAGAATCTAGCACGAATATCCACTTCCTTCTATAGTCTAAGACCCTCCTTCACTTAAAAGTCTAGGCCTTAACCCTCTTATGCCCACTTAGTTCTAGGTCAAGACAACTCACAACCAAACAAAAATAGGGGTCCGGGGACTATGGATGCATACAGGAAGGAAATCTAGTGACGTACATAATTCAACTTCTAGAGGAATACTCTGACCCAGCTGGATAGGCAATTAAAGGAATTGACTTTAGAGCTGAACACCACCATTGCTCCGCTTAGATGAGAGGAAATCCTTGATTCTATGACCTAACTGACCACACCTAAAACACCCTTCCTTGACTGCAAGACACTCACCTAGATGAAACTTACCATACCTACTACAACGAGGGTACCTCAAGGTCTTTGGAGCCTTAGGGTGACAAGACTGAGAATCGAGAGAAGGTATGCTAACTGAAGATTGGGGTTTGTCCAGATGACCTCTGCTGAGAAGATGATTGGTTCCATGTTCCGGTCCTCATGTTTTTCCTCTTCCTCTTCTTTAGTTTCCCTTTCTCATTCAACTGAGCAGTCATGGATTGAGCCAACATATGGATGGCTTCCCAAAACTCCACATTCGTAACCCTGTGGTCATGAACAGGAGGATTAACATTCCTCTTGGGGTTCCATAGTAGAGGCATTTATCTGGAATGCATACGAAATAGATTAGAAGGGTTAATAGAGTCAAACTCTATCGCACAATAGTGAATATGAAAGAAGTGAAGTTTTTTTTCCTTAAACATCTCATAGCCTCCCTCTCATGAGTGTGGCGCGCTTCACACCCATGAAAGAGACTCTACTTGATGTGGCTTTCAGACACCCTAGGACTCTTTAACCTGAGGCTCTGATACCAAGTTTGTCACGCCCCGAGGTTACCCCCTAGACGTAACACGGGACTTGGGACCACAAGTGCCCCAAGCTAACCCTTGGTCATAGCATTCTCAATCATAACAAAAGATAAGCAGAAGCATAATAGATAAATCAAAAATCACATAAATGGATAATCAAGTCAAATAGGAATACAAATCCAGAAAGAGACTCAAAAGTTGTCTATTTCTGAAAAGCCTCTACTCATGACATAAAGAGTTTCTAGGACAAGACCCTAGCTAACTCAAAGTGCATAAAAATATAATAGCTAACACTGACTAAGAATATAACTAGTCCTCAATCTAATAGGACTCACCAACAGCTGACAGAAAGTGGCCTGGAAGCTCTAGCCACGGGTCTGAGAAGAGGAAAACACAAGGGAGGATCATGAATTAAAGGTGGTGTTGCAACCAACTACCCCATTTGTGGGTCATGATGTCATAGCATCTTTAAGTGAGGATGTTAAGAATGAGGCAAGCTTGAAGGTGGAGATGCCCAAATCCCACTTCCATCTTTGTTCGACCTTAAGTTTGATTGAATGGACAAGAGTTGAAGTAATCAAGATTTTGGAAGACCTTAGAAGGAGGGTGGATTAAGGTCTATCCGATTTTCAGTTTTTTCGTGGAAAGAAGGCAAAGTGTCCTTCCTCAGTTGAAGGCAAGAAAGTGTGAAATGCAAAATCAAGAGAATCGTCTACTCATGTTCAAACCTTCACCCCGGGATTGTCACCGGAAACTCGATTTAAGTTTGGGTGGAAGGTTCAAATCTTCTAAATGGAGATCCAAGTGGTGAGGTATCTTGCATCGCACCAAGACGTTAAATTGTGCGCTTGATGGGAGGCAACCCATCATTTTTATGCTTTATTTCACTTTTTATTTCTTTTTGGTGTGTTTTTAGGTGCCCGAAGGAATGAGAAAAGGAACCAAGTGTTGAGAAGCACCAAAAATACCTCTAAAAATATGCTTTTTGCATATGGAAGAGTGCCCATCGCACATGCCATCGCACAAGCAAATAGTGAACTGATTAAAAAGTCCAGCATGTGCGAATGTGGTGCGCTTTGCACCTTACAAAGTGCCCATCACACCAGGCATCGCACATCGTGGGCAGTAAGCTCAAGAAAAAATGAAAATCTATCCCAGCACTCATTCTTTGCGAACACAGTGGACCGGCCATGAACACGAAGGCCAGCTAAATGTCAAACTCTCGTGAACACACTGGGCCACCTGCGAACGTGAAGTATCCAGGCAGTTCAAGTAAGTTTAAAAAAGGTTCAAAAATCAGAAGCCCCAAACATTTTTCTTCTCAAAACAAGAGTACTCCCTCTCCTTTGGCACACAATAATTCCATCAAATCCTTTCATTCATCGCTTCAGAAGTTACAATCCATCAGGTATGAACTTCTCCCTTCTTGTATCTTGAAATGGGTTCCTTTCTTCCTCAACTTGATGTGTAGTAAATGGGTAATGGCATTCTTGGTTGATCTCCCCTTACTTTAAATAAACTTCTAATTGTGTTTAATTGTTAAATTGTTGGGAGAAATTGATTGAGATGGGTAAAGTGTGTGCAAGAGTGCAATAATTTAGTGATTGGAATGAGCAATAAGAATAAAAGTTACTTACAAAAAGTGTGTCTGCCAAGTGTTTAAGAAAATGCCTCAAAAAGGCACTGATCTGGGCAAACTCGATGGCCTTAGCGTTCGAAGTCACCTGGCCGCGTTCACGGAGGAGATATTTGAAAAATAAAAATCCTTCTTCGCGAATGTAGACACCTAGACGCGAATTCAAAGAAGGGATGCCTGGCGGTGTCAAAACAGTAGCTCCGCACAGCCCATCTCGGAATTTCTTTTATCTATTTCTTTGGCCTAAGTGCTTCATAATACATTGTTTTAAGTAACCCTAAGAACTTTTATTATAATGGTGTGTTTTGTAGGTACTTTGACAAAAAAGATGGCCTCCAACGGTAATGATAATGAAGTTGAAAATGCTCCGGATGTGAAAATGGAGGAGAACTACGATCAAGATAGGTTCCTATTGGCATCCTGTGAGCGCCGGTATGATGAGCTATTGTCCAAACCCTTTTTTAGGGAGAAAGGAATCAATATGGAAAAAGTTGAACAGAAAATGCCGGAATTCTACAAGAGGTTGGTTGAGCAGGGGTGGATATGCTTTGCTCTTCCACCTATCATGGCTAACCACAGAGTGGTCACTGAACTCTATGCTAATGCTTTGATCATTGATTTCAATGGCGCACTAGTCACTACCATTCGGGGAGTCTAAGTGAGTTTCAACCCCGAGATCATCAATGCACTATACAACCTTGATGATGCTGACAATGAGGTTTACATTGCAAAATCCAAAGTTGAAGGACACCAGTGGTTGGTAGACAAGTTGCATGATGGGTTGACTCCGAATTGGTTGACTTTGCAAAAAGGGGTTGATTCACATGAGTTCACTGCAGAAGCCAAGACATGGCTTTCGATTAACAATGCGAGGATCATACCATTCTCTCATGACACCGATGTGACCCCTGACCGAGCATTGATAGTGGCAGCCCTCATTGATGACATTGATGAGAATGTTGGGCTTCATATTCTGGCTCAAATGTCTGAGGTATCTAGTTAAAGGTCTAAAAGCCTTTTCTTCCCTTCATTAGTGACTCAGTTGTTCTATGAAGCTGGGGTGTTGCCGAATTTGACTGACATTAAAAAGAAGCTAGCAACTCTGATCCATCCATTGTTGAAGAGGGCCCCAGAAGCAAAGCAGAAAAAGAGAAAGATTCACGTAGCTTCTCCGTCCTTCGGACAGTTTCTAAAGTCTTCGACTGAGCCCACTGGCCCTTCGGCAGTTGCATCTGGATCATCTCAGTCTATGGGAGCTCTACTGTCCAGGCCTTATCTTATGCGTCACCTCTCTAGTCAGATTTAGGGAGTGGATGCACATGTTCAACAGTTGTTGGCTGGATTCTCTACTGGCTCAGCTGGAGCCGACATAATAGCATGTTCTGAGTCCCCCTCATCTCTGTCCAAGGTGGCGAATAATCAAAAATTAATTAATGGGCGCTTGAGTGCAATGAATACCCGCTTGGAGCACATGAGCCACAGAAGGGAAAAGTTGAAAGCGACAAAAGAAGTTCAGCGAGCACGAAAAAAAGAAGAGCAAGTTCTTAAACAGGATGATGGATAGATTAGAGTCTTTTTATGGATCGGGTACACCGAAGGATGATGATGATTAGCATGAGGAGCGACTTTAGTTTTCCTCTTCCTCCAGTTCAGATTGATACGCCTCAAGGAGCCCTCTCAAACTTATTCTTACTTTGATGCAGTAAGGGCACTGTACTATCTTAGTTAGGGGTGGCGTGTTGATCTACACTCTATCTTTCTAGCTTAGCTTGCTTTACTTATGGATATTATTGTGCCCTCGCCGAGCTTGTTTAATCGTTATGGATATTATTGTGCCCTTGCTGGGATTGTTTTGTTTGTTTATATAGTGTTATGACCTTATCGGGTGTACTTTATGGATTTACACCCTCGTCGGGTTTTGATGTTGTGTGGAAGAAGTTGATGGTTTAGCTTTTTAGTTTTCTTTACTTTTTAGCTCCTTTTATTATTTGGTAGTTGAGATGCTGGTTGTTGTGGTCCAGGGGAAGTCTGAGTACCCGTTAGGCTAGATGGAACTTGTCTGAGTAGGGAGAAATTTGTACTGCATATGTCGAGGTGCGAAACTGCATGAGCTTTGCACATGCCCACTGACTAGCCTGTGCGTTGCATGTACGACATGCACTTTGACTTGTGCGAATTGCATGTGCCCGAAAAATGTGATATTTGTGTTGATCCAACCGGTGTAGCCATACCGATTTAGATAGATGAATTGGCCCAATGATAGACTGAATGAGGTCATTCTTAAGGGCAAATTGTCATCTTTTAAGGTTTTGGTTGCAAATTGACTTGTGTGATACTAATGAAGTAGTCTTGCATGCTAAATGAAATAGACATACCCTTCAAAAAAAATGTGAAAAATGAATGGTGAAGAATGCTGCTTGTGACAACTTTTTTTATCTTTTGTGACTCTTAGCTCACTAGCGGTGATAATATAGATTGCTCCTCTTGGTTCTTGATCAGGAAGTTAAAATTGATCCTTCTTGAATAATTTGCATGTCATGTGTGGTGAGGTTTAGTTGAATAATTCTTGGGCATGCGTGTCATCTAGAACTTGCCTCGAATGTGATTCAAGGAGAAATTCTAGGTGTAACCAAGCTTGGAAAATGACCATAGGCCCTTTTGGATAGCCACTTCTATCACACCCCGAGGCTACCCGCTGGACATAACACGGGACCCAAGACCATGAGTGCCCCGACCTAACCCTTGATCATAGCATAACTCAAGTATATCAATTTAACATAGCGGAATCATGATAAGAGAATTTAGAAACATAAGCATCTATATAGTCAAGTCAAATAGGAAGTACATTCCAAAGAGGAGACTCAAACATTGTCTATGTCTGAAAAGCCTCTAAACCAACATATAGAGCCGATGGGACAAGACCCTAACTGACTCGATAAGCTAAAGGAAAGATAGACAACACAACTAGAATTGAAACTAGCCCTCAAACCATGAGGAATCACCAATGCTGACTGGATATCCAGCTTCATCTAGCCACGAGACTGATGGAAAACACCTGAATCTGCATCATCAAGAGGATGCAGCACAAAATATGTGTCAGTACTATAGGATGTACCGAGTATGTGAGATATGAATGATCATGATAAAAACATGCTTAAAACATGCATAAGGTGAACTTATTCATAAAGAAATAGCATAAGATAATTATCAAGATATAAGACATAAAACATGAAGTAAGGTTAAAATTTGAAGTATGATATCATAAAACTTCACAGCTTGAAAATAATCATGTGGGAGTTTCTCCTATACAACATTAAACCATGCTGAGCTACATGGAGTCCAGTGTCATGCACTCACACTGAAAAATGTTGTCCTAACCAGCCAAAGTTAGAACCATGTTCATAAGGATCCTTTCATAAGCCACGGAGGGCAACCTACGGTGGGAACATAGTTTTGGACTTGGGTTATCTAGAACCCTCATCGCTCGGTGCTAAATAATACTCCCAAAACATATAACATAACGATCACATACATATGACGTATCTAGATGTCAAGCTTGTTCATAACATGTTCATACCCCGGATCTTCATACTACTCACGAACCTTGGTTTTAGGAAAAATGATTCATGAGCATTGATGGCACATCGGGTGTCTTGTCTTGCATAATAATACATAACTTGAAAACTTGCATGGCCTTATTAAAGTGTGAAGTGTTCAGAAAAGTTAAAGATTCTGAATGAAGGTGAGGTGGTTGTGCGACACGCATAAGCCGAGGTGCGGTCACTGTGCGACACGCACATCTAAAGGTGTGAACCGCACCCCCTTTGCATGGAGCTCCCAAAGATAGCTGAAGTCACTGGTGCACTTGAAGGTAGTGTGCGACACACACATCACAACATGCAAACCGCACGTCATGCCACACACCTCCCGAAGGGAAATTTTGTCCTAATTTTAGTGACATTTTGGGAAACTATAAAAGGCCTATTCAGGCACAATTGTAAATAACTTTTATCATTCCAAATATTTTGAAGAGATTTTTGCTTAGTGACTAAGTTTTTCACCTCCATTGATACGAGGGTTTCAATCTAATTCTCTTGGTTAACACTTGTATATTCAAATTGAATCTAGAACTTGATATTTAGATCTAATAGAGGGGATTTTGAATTATCCAGTTGATATCTCTTTCTCTCTTGCTATGAGTGGCTAATTTCTCTTGTCTAGAGGTGTATTGATGATGGGTGCTTAACAAATGGGTGTGGGTGTTATTTATTCTTGCTTATAATTGCTTAATTGACATGGGTCTAGTAATTTCACCAAGTTTTAATCCTAAAATTGGTGGTTGCAAACATTAATTTTCATTACTTGACTATGTGATTGCTTAAGAAAAGATTTCATGGTTTTGGATGTGAAATTACTAATGGGAACTTGGGATTCAACTCAGATTTAAGGCTAGAGATAGCTCTTATCAACGAAATTACCCATTTAAGGGTCTAAGCTAGAGATAGTGTGACTTTCCCAAGCTTAGATTAGTTGTGTATTAATCAAACTGATGATGCTCTAACCGAGATCATCGGATATAAGATTTTTGATCGAGAGATAAACAATTCTTACCCATGACCAATGCTACTTATGTCATTAAGCAAGAATAAGTATGAATTGATAATTGCCCTATCCCATAACTAAAGCCCCATCGGATATGCATCCCTAATAATCTAATAAACTTAGTACACCCGCTTTAGTTTATTTGCTTTTTAATTGAATTGCGATTGTAGTGACAACATCCCAATTCCCCCCATCCTTTTACTTATTATTTTGAGCATTTACTCTTACTTTGAACTCAATTCGATACAATCTCTATTTAGCTACTCCAAGTCCCTTGGGTATGACCCCGACACTCATTGGAATTATAAATTTTGTTTTGTTGCACGATCGCCGTGACCTCCTACTTTGGAGAGAATGATTTGACCATTCATTAAAAATGGCGTCATCGCCAGGGATTTTGATGCCTAAACTCCTCCACACTTGAGAGAACCTATTGTACAACCAGTTGTGAAACCATTCACTATAATTTCAAGGGTGTGGTGAGAATATTCTTGGTTCTCCTACAATCCCGTGTTTTATGAATTGAATGATATAAGTGGGATTCTCTCTTGTGGTGAGTGGCATCATGCACTCGAAATAAAACATAGAGTCTCTACTACCCTGCATAGTACCTCAGGTCGGTGGCACTGAAGTCCAGACAGATAAAACATGTTGACCCTGTGATAAGTCAGTAATCTACCAACTTATTGAGCCTATATACATGAATTATTGCTAAGTTTTAAATAGATTTAGAGGTTCTTATGACCTTTATTGATGTTTATGAAGGAACTTTTGAAAGATGATGATAAATAAGGAAATGGACCCAAAAAGAGCTCAAAAGGAGTGAAGTGTGAAGTGTTCGGAAAAGCTAAAGATTCTGACTGAAGGTGCGGTGGTCGTGCGACATGCACAAGCCAAGGTGGGAACTGCACCTTCTCTGCATAGAGCTGCAAAGGTCCTGAAGAGTCTGTTAAGAGGTGCGGTCATTGTACGACGCGTACATCCTAAGGTGCGAACTGCACCTCCTTCGCACGGAGCTCCCAAAGATAGCTGAAGTCACTGGTTCAACTGAAGTCAGTGTGCAATGCGCACATCACAACGTGCGAACCGCATGTCACGCTGCACACCTCTCAAAGGGAATTTTTGTCCTAAATTTTAGTGACATTTTGGGAAAATATAAAAGGCCTATTCAGGAACAATTGTAAAGAACTTTTATTATTCCAAATATTTTGAAGAGATTTTTTCTTGGAGACTAAGTTTTTTACCTCCATTGAGAAGAGGGTTTCAATATAATTCTCTTGGTTAACACTTCTGTGCTCAAATTGAATCTAAAACTTGAGATTTAGCTCTAATGGAGGAGATTTTGAGTTACCCAGCTGGTATCTCTTTCTCTCTTGCTATGAGTAGCTAATTTCTCTTCTCTAGGGGTGTATTGATGATGGGTGCTTAACAAATGGGTGTGGGTGTTATTTATTCTTGCTTATAATTGCTTAATTGACATGGGTCTAGTAATTTCACCAAGTTTTAATCCTAAAATTGGTGGTTACAAACATTAATTTTCATTACTTGGCTATGTGATTGCTTGAGAAATGATTTCATGGTTTCGGATGTGAAATTACTTGTGGGAACTTGGGATTCCACTTAGATTTCAGTCTAGAGATAGCTCTTATCGATGGAATTACCCATTTAAGGGTCTAAGCTAGAGATAGTGTGACCTCTCCAAGCTTAGACTGGTTGTTTTTTATCAAACTAATGATGCTCTAACCGAGATCATTGGTTATAAGATTGTTGATCGAGAGATAAGAAATTCTTACCCATGACCAATGCTAATTATGTCATTAAGCAAGATTAAGTATGAATTGATAATCAACCTATCCCATAACTAAAGCCCCATCGAATATGCATCCCTAGTCATCTAATCAACTTGGTACACCCGCTTTAGTTTATTTTCTTTTTAATTGAATTGCGACTGTGGTGACAACATCCCAATTCCCCCCATCCTTTTACTTATTATTTTGAGCATTTACTCTCACTTTGAGCTTAATTCGATACAATCTCTATTTAGCTACTCCAAGACCCTTGGGTACGACCCCGACACTTGTTGGGATTATAAATTTTGTTTTGTTGCACGATTACTGTGACCTCCTACTTTAGAGAGCACAATTTGAGCGTTCATCACCCTGCTGACTAGGAGGTGTGATTGTGGGGAAATCCCTAGAAAAGTTTCCACACTCACCACACTAGAAACAACCCCTACCAGATGAAGTCTGATGGGAAGATCTCGTTGAGACTGACTGGTCACCATGGCCTACACACCCTGAATGCACACCCCATGAAACCTGACCTGCACTATGTCTACTCTGCTTAATATGCTCTGTATAACCACCCTCTGAAACCTGTGAAGCCACCATAACTGAAATGCTTGACAAAAAGTAATAAAATCGATCCCTACCAGAAAATCCCCTACCTCAAGTTTGAGAGCCACAAAAATTGCCCTAACAGTGATGCCTCTTACCACTACCTCTGTATGCCTCACGACATAACCCCTCTATATCCCAAGCATGATCAACCACCTGAAGAAAGGTAGTTCCAACTGTAACCAAGTGCTCTATCGCCAAATAGAGTTGTGAAATCAAACCTCCAACAAAATCCTGAACTCTCTCAAACTTTGTAGGTACAGTCCTAGCAGTTCACTGAATCACCTCATGAAACCTCTCCTCATACTCTAATACTTACATACAACCCTGTTGAAGAACTGGGTACTGCCCCTACCTGGGGTACTGATACATCCTCCTGAAGACTCAGAATCCTAGCCATGGTATCCTTAAGAACAGGGGAAGCCATAAATCCCATCGCATGATGGGCTGGCCCCAAACACCCTAACTGATGCAGTAAACTCCCACCCTAAAATCCAAGTACTGGAGGAAACACTGAATCAACAAGCGCAGAAGCCTCATCGTCAGCCACTATCATACTCGTCCTAGGCATCTGAGAAGGAATGGAACAAATGAAGTTTAGAAGTCGATAGAGCCAGGAACGTATGATAAGGATCAAAGAATAGGGAACTTTTCCTAATAATTCCCCATAGCCTCCTGTAGATAGGATACATACATTATCATACCGATTTGCGAGACTCCACTTAGACACTTGTTCTTGTACCAATGACACTAATGAACCTAGAGCTTTGATACCAAGCCATCACAACCTGATTTCTCAGGTCATAATATAACTTACAACCCTTCAGTAGGCAAACCAATCCCCGTAGCCAAAAATAGTTAGTATTAGGCTACTAGCTAAACCAACATGCACAATAGGTAGAAATTAGCGGAAGCATATATAAAATAGAACAACGCAAAAGCAAACAACTAGAGTATATACATAAAGAAACTAAACCAACCCAAAACCTGGTATCAATAGTACAGGGTCCTCTAATAGAACACATACAAGTGAAAACAAACCCTCCGACGTCCCATACTACTAGAGCATACACTGACCAAATAGCAAACAAGGGCGGATCCGAATACAATATGCATGATGTGATATGATATGATGGAATCAGTGTGATAATAACCCTGTATGTACCTCCTCCGGTGCCTATAGGCCCAATAGGTAGGGCCATAGAATTACTTCCCCATATACCTCAACTACACCATATACCCCTTCTCTGGTACACTCAACACATAGCCCCTAGTACAGATTGGCAAGGTCCATGGAGGTCCTCGACCACAAACTAAAATAGAATGCAAAATCTCAAAGTATAATTGCCCAGAATATATTCGAGTATAAACCAGTTATCGGAATCTCGTAGTACATGACTGGAGTCTATCCGAGTCTATATCAGTGATCAAAATCTCAAAATAACTACCTGGAGTCTATCCAGGTCTAAATCAATGAAAGAAGTCTCAAAACCCTACAAAGAGTGCTCAGAGTATAACCAGGACTAAATTCATAATCAAAATATCACCAACCTTAATAAAGGTTGCTCGGAGTGTATCCGGGTCCAAATCCATAGTAAAAATATATGTCTAGTACAATGGCTGAGTCAAGTCTAGTATCAGTAAGAAAACCAATGGTAAAACCATCATATTACCTCTTTTACTCCAAGAAGGTCCATAAAGTCTGTTTCAAAATCATTTATACTGAAAACAGGCCCTCAGGCCATGCAAAGTTTAGAAAACTATTTATAGTAGGCCCGCAGCCCAAACAATTGTAAAACATGCAAAAAATCCTTCACATGAATGATATGAGCGCAAACAAACAATAGCCCAATGGCTTAAAAACAACCTATCGTTCCTGCACAGGCACAATCAACTCTACAATATAGATATCTAGCCTAAAATCACTACTCCAGTCCGAGACTTGCAAACATTCCCAATTATCCCACTATCTATGGTCCAGAGGTGTATAAAAAGTCCACACGGGGCCACAAGGGTGTCATGCCCCGAGGCTACCCCCTAGATGTAACACGGGACCTGGATCCACAAGTGGTCCCAAGATAACCCTTGGAACTTGCATAACTTAGACAAATATAGATAAACTTAGTGGAAGCAAACCATCAATAGATCAATGTCTAAACATAACAGAATCTGAAACCTCAAATGCAGAATCTTCAGCTATGTCTGAAAAGCCTCTAAACTAGATAATGAGTTACTGGGACAAGACCCCAGCTAACTTCAAATACTAAGAAAAAGACCATAAAAATAGCTAAGTTGATACTTGTCCTCGAAGGATGAGGATTCACCACTCGAAGTTGGGAAATCTGCTAACCTCTAGCCGTGAGTCTAAGATCGAGAGCCTGAATCTACATTACTGTCGGATGCAATACAAAATATGCATCAATACTATAGGATCTACTGAGTATGTGAGATATGCAAAATTTAGAGTGAAACATGCTAAAGGTACTAGAAACTTAAATCATGCTATAATAGTAAAATCCGCAATGTGAAGTCTCAATACAATATCATAAGATATAATATATCTGAAAACTATAAGTGATAATAAAAATTCTGAAGTGTGAAGATAAAGTGTCAATACATTTAAAAGCTTAAAACTATTTTTGTGGGAGATTCTCATAACCGACATAGACCATGTGAGCTTTATGGAATTCGATGTATACGCCCTATCAAGAGGACTCAATGTACCTTGCCAGGGTATAGAGGCATGACTGGCGTGATCAAAAATTTTGATGCCCAACTGAGGGGCTAAATGAACCTATGGGGACACGTAGTTCTGGGACTTAGGGTACTCTCACCCCATCTAACTCGGTGCTAAATACTACTCCTAAAACATATTTTTGCTCATATATAGACTGGGCATATCAAATGCTAAAACTATTGAAAAGCATAAGGACATATCTAATGTCATGCCATTCTCAAATAATAAGTCTTGAAGCTTAGCATAACCATAATTCAAATATACTTCTTTCTAGAATTCATAGCTTGAAGAATTAGGCATGCAATTTTGTAATACTTGAGGTCATGTTATCTATACATGCCAATTTTTACTTGAAAACATGCAATTTAGTGAAATCATGCTAGAAATCATTCTCAATGCATGGGCTTTTAAAAACACTTGAGGAAACATGTATTGAGCATGGCTATAAGGTTAGAAACCATTAATTGATGCTAATAAACTGAATTCTATACAACTTCATAAATTGGGTAAGAACCCTAATTTCATAGTTTCATAAATCCAAAGTAAAACCATGGGTTGTGGGCATCAGGGTGAAAGGAATCCCTTATTAAATACCCATATACCTGAATTAAAGCTTTCTTAATCAAGGATGAGAGGGATGGAGACTTGGATCTTGAAGATTGAGAGACCCTTTTCACTTTTAGAAGATGAATGATAGCTTGGGAGGGGACTTAGGCTAATTAGGGATGAAACCTTACTAAAAGAGTCCAAAAAGACCTCACTTTAGATTTAAAAGTGTGGGAAATTACCAAAATAACACATGGGTTTATTTAGAAAAATAACTTAAAATTGCGGCAGGTTCCATGAGTCATAGACTCAACCACGACTCGTGGTTTCCTCTCGTGGTTCCTAGCCAAAATGTTCAACTGCAGATCATGATTCATGAGTTAATAGTATAGTCCATAGAACCCACTCGTGGTTCACTGGGGAAAAGACAACTCTAAGGTCTACTTCCACGAGCCAGTTCTACAACCTGTAGAACCGTCCATGACTCATAAACCCAACTCGTGGTTCTTAGACCTGGGGAGGGTCTGAAGAACAGTTTCCACGAGTCCATTCCATGGCTCGTGGTTCAGTCCACGGCTAATGGTTTGGGCTCGTGATTCCTAGAAAGTTAAGAATTTTTAGAGATTCTAAGTTAATGAGTTGCTTCTACTTCTGGGGCGTTACAATATCCTCCCTTCTGATCATTCATCCTTGAATGAAGACTGGGGAAAACTAGAGAGAACACAGCCAAACCAACCAACAAAACATGAAAACTGAAGAATAAGCATGAAAACTGAGATTTTAACGTAAAACAAGACTGAACTAACTTTGGAAAACCTGAATGCGTACTAGTATAATGAGAAAAGCTAATGGACTAGGATCGGAGAGACACACTAAGAAGGAAACTATTACCTAAAGCTGAAACTGGGTCAGAAGGAAAGTGATGAGGGTACTTGGCTTTCATGGCTGCTTCTTCTTCCCAAGTAGCTCCCTCAACTAACTGATTCCTCCAAAGGACTTTCACCGAAGCGACTTCTTTATTCCTCAACCTCTGAATCTGATAATCAAGGATCTCAATGGGAACTTCTTAATAAGTAAGGCTATCCTTCACACTCACATCATCCAAGGGTATAATCAAGTTAAGATCACCGACACACTTCTTCAACAAGGAAACATGGAAAACTGGATGAACCGCTTCAAGACTTGTTGGCAACTCCAACTCATAAACAACACTACCAACTCTCCTCAGAATCCTATAGGGACCTACATAGCGGGGACTAAGTTTCCCTTTCTTACTGAACCTCATCACACCCTTCATTGGTGACACCTTCAGAAATACCCAATCATCAACCTCAAACTCCAATTCTCTCCTCCACACATCTGTATATGATTTCTTTCAACTCTGAGCAGTCTTCAACCTCTCCCTAATAATCTGAACTTTCTCCATAGTCTCATGAACCGAATCTAGACCAAAAACAGTTGCTTCACCTACCTTAAACCAACCAATAGGATATCTACACCTCCGTCCATAAAGTTCCTCGTAAGGAGCCATCTGGCTGCTAGAATGAAAGTTGTTATTGTAGGCAAACTCAATAAGAGGTAAGTGATCAACCCAATTACATTTGAATCAATCACACAAGTTCTCAACATGTCCTCCAAGGTCTGAATAGTATGCTTGTCTTTGCCATCCATCTGTGGGTGAAAAGGTATGCTAAGTCTGACATGAGTACCAAGGCCCTTCTGAAATGATCTCCAAAACTGGGATGTGAATTGTGTACCCCCTATCTGAAATGATAGACAATGGAACCCCCTGCAATCTGACTATCTCACGGATGTACAATTTGGCATAATCATCTGCTAAATCAGTAGTTTTGATAGCCAAGAAGTGGGATGACTTAGTCATCTTGTCGACAATTACCCAAATAGAATTATGCTTCCTGCGAGTACGAGGTAAGCCTGTAATAAAGTCCATGTTGATTGTTTCCCACTTCCAAGTAGAAATATCAATATCCTGAGTCATGCTACCCGGTCAGTGATGTTCTACCTTCACTTATTGACAATTAGGACACTTAGCCAAAAAATCTGCTATGTCCCTCTACATGCAATTCCACCAATAGACTTCTCGTAAGCCATGGTACATCTTTCTTGCACCGGAGTAAATAGAATACCTAGACCTGCGATCCTTTGTCAAAATCCACTGTCGCAACCCATCTATGTCTGGCATACATAATCGACCCTGATATTGAAGAACACCATCTCTTTCTTGGGAGAAAACCTTTACCCTCTACCGATGGATTGCATTCTTCAACTGATACAAAATAGGATCATTGTCTTGCTACTCCTTCACCTCAATTACCAAAGATGATTCAGACCTATTTTGAACAATAACACCACCATCCGCTGAATCTATAAGGCAAACTCCCAATCGAGCAAGTCTATGAACATCCTTGGCTAACTCCTTCTTTCCGTCTTCCATAAAAGACACACTACCCATACACAATCTACTAAGTGCATCAGCTACTACATTGGCCTTACCTGGATGGTAAAAAGCACACTCATATCATAACCCTTAAGAAGCTCAAACCATCTTCTTTGATGAAGATTCAATTCCTTCTGAGTGAATACATACTGAAGACTCTTATGGTCGATAAACACGTCCACATGGACACCATACAAGTAGTGCCTCCAAATCTTTAAAGAAAAAACAACCGCCTCTAACTCAAGATCATGAGTCAGGTAATTCTTCTCATGAATATTGAGTTGTCTAGAAGCATAAGAAATCACCTTACCACGCTACATCAAAAACTACCCAAACCAATCCTAGAAGCATCACAATACACAACAAATCCATGTAAGCCCTAGGGTAGAGCCAAAACTGGAGTTGTGGTCAACCTAGTCTTCAATTCCTGGAAGTTCTTCTCACACACATCAGACCACTGAAACTTAACCTTATTCTGAGTCAACTTGGTCAATGGGGAAGCTATATAAGAAAACCCTTCCACAAATCTCCTTTAGTAACAAGCCAAACCCAAAAATTTCCTAATATCATACGGGGAAGTTGGTCTAGGCCAGTTCTTCACTGCCTCTATTTTCTGCAAATAAAATCAAATACTATCCCTAGTAATAATATGACCCAGAAAAGCAACAGACTACATCCAGAATTCACCATTACTGAACATAGCAAATAACTGATGATCCTTGAGAGTTTGCAACACAGCTCTCAAATGGTCCTCATGCTCATTCTCACTCTGAGAGTAGATAATAATATCATCAATGAAAACAATCACAAATGTATCCAAAGACTATTTGAACACCCGATTCATCAAGTCCATAAAGGCTTAAAGAGTGTTCGTTAGTCCAAAAGAAATAACCACAAATTCAAAATGACCATACCAAGTTCTGAAAGCTGTCTTTGAAATGTCACACTCTCGAACACAGAATTGATGGTAACAAGATCTAAGGTCGATCTTGAAGAAATAACTGGCACCCTGAAGCTGATCGAACAAGTCATCAATTCTAGGAATGAGATATTTATTCTTGATTGTAACCTTGTTTAACTAACGGTAGTCAATACACATTCTGAGAGAACCATCCTTCTTACGCACGAATAGGACTTGAGAACCCCATGGAGAGATGTTGGGTAAAATAAAAACCATTATCGAGAAGGTCTTTCAATTCCTTAAGCTCCACTGGAGCCATTCTGTAAGAAGGAACATGTATAGGCTGCATATTTGGAAGAAGGTCTATCCCAAAGTTGATCTCCCACTCGAGAGGGACTCAGGGAAGATCCTCAGGAAACACTTCAAGAAATTCATTCACAATATGTACTGACTGAAGAGATGGGGTTTCGGACTCCGAATCCATAACCCAAACTATATGATAGACATAACGCTTAGAAATCATCTTCCTAGCTTTGAGGTAAGATATAAAATGACCCTTTGAGGATGGAGGACTACCTTGCCACTCTAGGATAGGTTCATTTGTAAACTTGAAACTGACTACTCGGGTATGACAATCAATGAAGGAATAACATGCATGAAACTAATCCATACCAAGAATAACATCAAAATCAGTCATCTCCAACTCTATTAGATCAGCTGAAGTGACTCTTTAAAGAACTGCGATAGGGCAATTTATGTAAATTCTCTTAGCTAGGACAAACTCACCAATAGGAGTGGAAACACAAAAGGGTTCTAAGAGTTGTTCTGGATTAACTTCAAATTTGCAAGCAACATAAGGGGTCACAAAAGACAAAGAGGCTTCGGGGTCCAACAGAGCATAAACATTGAAAGAGAAGACTTGCAAAATACTAGTAACAACATCTGGGAAACTCTTCTGATCATGGAGAGATGACATAGCATAGAGATGGTTCTTGCGCTGACCACCACCCAAACCAGAAGTGGTACACTGCTTCACCTGATGACCTGTTGGGGCTGCTGTAGTAAACTGAGTCCTGCCACCTCCATGTCCCTTCTTGGCTGAAGGGCAATCCCTGATCTTATGACCAATCTGTTCGCACCCAAAGCATCTCTCTTTGCAAAAACAAGGCACTCACCAGGGTGGCCCTTACCACACTTATTGCAAACAGGATAGGAAGGCCCTTTCGCAACACTCCCCTGAGACTGCAAACATGATCCTCTACTTGAATGATCATGCCTAGGCCTGGGGGCCTGAGTAGGAGCACTAGTTGATAAAGGTACGGGTTCTAATGACCTTTTCTGAAATAAAGAATGGTGTCTGCTTACGAACCTCTTATGGCTAAAATATAAACCCTCTGGTCTAGACGTCTTGTTTCCCTTGCCATTTCCTTCAACTTATTGCCCTCAATCTGATGGGCATGAGGCATAAGTCTAGAGATATCCATGTCCCCCAAAAGCATAGCGGACATGCTCTCCTTTTTCACCAAGTCTGACACCCCATAATTGAACTTACTCATCTGATCCAACATCAATCTATATTCCTAAACTAACATAGATCTTTTCCTCAAATTCATGAACTTTTCGGCCTTAGCCTCCCTCAACTCTCTAGGGAAGAACTGATCAAGAAACACTCTCTCAAAGAACTCCCGAGTTATAGGGACCACATCCCTAGCCCTAGCATCCTTCCACTGAGTATGCCAAATATGAGCCACATCCTTAAGCTGATAGGAAGCTAGCTCAACACCATCCACACTGATAACTTGCATCACCTCCAAAATCTTTTTCACTTCATCTATGAAATTTGACATATTCTCACAAACCTTAGAACCCAAGAACTCGGGCAGGTTCATATTAATGAAGTCTCAAACTCTGGCTGCAACTCCCCCGCCATGATGGTTAGCAGGAATAGGTGCTGGGGGATTGGCCTGGTTGGCCAATGCATGAGCCAACATCTGAATGGCATTCCTGAACTCTGCATTAGTAACCTCGTGGTCCAAAACTGGAGGATTAGCATTTTGGGCCTTGGCCCAGTGAGGCATAGCATGAAAAGGAGGAATAATTTGAAATGCATAAAGATTGGATTAGAGGAGTTAAACTCTATTCCACGACCTGATCATGAAAGAAGTAAAGTTTTTCCTAAGATACCTCGTAGCTTCCCCCCATAAGTGTGGCGTTCTTCACACCCATGAAGGAGAATCTACTTGATGTGGATTTCAGAAACCCTAGGACTCTTGAACCTGATGCTCTAATACTAAGTTCATCACGCCCCGAGGCTACCCCTTAGACGTAACACGAGACCTGGAACTACAAGTGGTCCCAAGTTAACCCTTGGCAGTTGCATAACTTAAACAAACATAGATAAACTTAGCAGAAGCAATAAACTAAATAGATAAGCAAATTGAACCATCAATAGATCAAGGTCTAAACATAACAGAATCTGAAACCTCAAATACACAATCTCCAACTATGTCTGAAAAGCCTCTAAACTGGATAATGAGTTGCTGGGGCAAGACCCCAGTTAACTCTAAATACTAAAAAGAAGACCATAAAAATGGCTTAGCTGATACTAGTCCTCGAAGGATGAGGACTCACAACTCAAAGTTAGGAAACCTACTAAACTCTAGCCATGAGTTGGAGATCGAGAGCCCGAATCTGCATCATAATAGGATACAACACAAAATATGCGTCAGTACTATATGATGTACTGAGTATGTGAGATATGCAAAATTTAGAGTGAAATATGCTAAAGGTACTTGAAACTAAAATAATGTTATAATAGTAAAATCCACAATGTAAAGTCTCAATACAATATCATAAACTAAAACATATCTGAAAACCATAAGTGATAGAAGAAATTCTGAAGTCTGAAGACAAAGAGTCAATACATTTAAAAGCTTGAAACTATTTCTGTGGGAGATTCTCATAACCGAAATACACCATGTGAGCTACATGAAGATGTATACATCCCATCGAGAGGACCCAATATACCTTACCAGGGTATAAAGGCATGACTAGCGTGATCACAAATTTTGATGCCTAACTAAGAGGCTAAATAAACCTACGTGAGCATGTAGTTCTGGGATTTAGAGTACTCTCACCCCGTCTAACTCGGTGCTAAATACTACTCCTAAAACATACTTTAGCTCATAAATAGACTGGGGCATATCTAATGCCAAAACTGTTGAAAAGCATAAGGACATATCTAATGTCATTCTATTCTCAAATCATAAGTTTGAAGCTTAGCATAAACATAATTCAAATATACTTATTTCTAGAATTCATAGCTTGAAGAATTAGGCATGCAATTTCATAATACTTGAGTTCATGTTTTCTAAACATGCCATTTTTTACTTGAAAACATGCAATTTAGTGAAATCATGCTATAAATCATTCCCAATGCACAAGCTTTTGAAAACACTTGAGGAAACATGTATTGAGCATGCATATAAGGTTAGAAACCATTAATTGATGCTAATAGACTGAATTCAAAATAATTTCATAAATTGGGTAAGAACCCTAATTTCATAGTTTCATAAATTCAAAGTAAAATCATGGGTTTTGGGTATAAGAGTGAAATGAATCCCTTATTGAATATCCACATACCTAAATTGAAGCTTTCTTAATCTAGGATAAGAGGGATGGAGACTTGGAGCTTGAAGCTTGAGAGACGTTTTCCACTTTTAGAACATGAATGAGAGTTTGGGAGGGGACTTAGGCTAATTAGGGATGGAACCCTACTAAAAGTGTCCAAAACGACCTCATGTAAGAGTTAAAAGGGTGGGAAGGGATTTAATTTAGAAAAACAACTTAAAACTGCATCTTCAGGTTCCACGAGTTGTAGACTCCACCACGGCTTGTGGTTTCATCTCGTGGTTCCTGGACAAAATGTTCAACTGCGAATCATGATTCATGAGTTAACAATATGATCAGTAGAACCATCTACGGTCCATAGAACCCACTAGTGGTTCACTGGGGAAAAGACAAATCTCAGGTCTATTTCCATGAGCTGGTTCTATGACCAGTAGAACCGTTCATGACTCACGAACCCAACCCGTGGTTCTCAGACCTGAGGAGGGTCTGCATAACAGTTTCCACGAGTCTATTCCAAGGCTCGTGGTTCAATCCACGGCTCATGGTTTGGGTTCGTGATTCCTGGAAAGTTCAGAATTTTCAGAAATTCTAAGTTAAAAAGTTGGTTCTAATTCCAGGGTGTTACAAAGGGTAACATTACAATACTACAACAAATACTACAAACAGCGTAATAAATAATATGGACAGAAGATAACGGAAAAGGTCTAGGGTGCCAACCTAGAATAACCAACCCAAGGATGCTAATTAATGCAATTACAACCTATATACGTAAAGTCTAAGGTAGGGAAGACCGTAACCTACCTGTCGTCCGATTATTAGCTACTGGAACGACGTTTTCCAAGATCAAACTGCTTGGAGAAGCCCCAAATCATGAACAAACTATCAACAACATAGTGTATGCATCAAAATAAAGTTAACAGTACCCGTATTGCTAACAGTTTAGCCAGGTTGAAATCTAGGCAAAAAACGAGCCCGTGGGTCCCACAACCCGAAACCGATTATAAAAAGCACAATAATTTTCTCAACACCGGGAGCGCATGCTCAAAATTTGAGCAGAATTGGAACATTGGAAGGGCTCAAAAATAGCCCGCAAAAACTAGAATTAAAGAGGGAATTCAAAGAAAAGATAACGGAAATTAACGAAGAAATTTTACCAAAAGAAGCAGAGGAATCGATCACGGACCAAGAATTATCCATCCCAACGACCTGGAATCATCCCTCAAGAATTTGGAGCTAGAAGCTCAATTAAATAGATAAAAATCATTTGGAGAAGTTAGTAAATGAAATGGGGAAGAAGGGATTTATAGGGGCTGCAAGCGCTGCCTGGGCACACACGGCCAGGCGGTGGATACGCGGCCCAGGCACATGTGTCCGGCACAGGCGCATACGGCCTAGGTGCACGCGGCCAGGCACAGGTGCATAGAGCCCAAGCTCATGCAGCCGAGTACATGTGGAGGCAAGGGGGAAGGGGTCGGCTGGCAATGTTGTGCATGCATGACCATGTCCATAGGTGGGCGAAGGCCATACTGGTGCCATGACAGCAACCAACTACCAACAACCAAGACAACATATGAATTTTCTTGAATGGAGCCCTGGGAACACATCCTCGGTCCCATGAACACAAACGAACAGAGCTATTCAACTAGAAATGACATTCCAAACTCAACGGAATCAAAGAAAATCCCAACATAGGTCAATTTAACAAAAAATGGGCCCCGCGCCTAAAAATCAACTTTAGGCCAACTTTTCCAAAATGGAACTCCATGGCCTAAAGCAAGTATAGAAGCCTCAAGACCCAAACCAATGGTCCCTCTAGCCTAAAATCAATATTCTAGAGCTAACAACGTTGATAGAATTTCCATTCGAGACCGACTTCTCCAATTGTTGACCAAAGTCAACCTTACAAGCCCAACTGGCCTCAAAGCACAAAAAGAGAGAATTTCAAACCAAAAGCTCTCACATCTCAACCAAAGGTCCAACTAGATCAAAACCCATGCTTTGGAGCTAACAGAACTGTTGGGATTTGATTTCGAACACATTTACCAAGAATATGGACTAAAGTCAATGATTTCTTAAGTTTAAACTCTAAAACATAGAAACAACCATAAATACCACACGAATGGCCTGGGCACCAAACTACTAGTCCCAGCATGCTATAAATGACTTAAGGTCGCTATAAAAAAGCTCTAACAGTACAAGGATGGTGAAAATACATAAATGATCGGAAGGGTCATTACAAGTATAAACTATTGAAAAAGAGTGACCTGCTTGTTAGGAGTCCCTCTTGAATTATGGCTTCACTAATTTGATGCATTGTCATGGATCTTTACTCACTTGTTGTTATGCAAAAATAAAGATGTGAGATTAGGCTCTACTACCAATTAAAAGTACGGGGGGGGGGGTGAATTGTAAGCCTGTTAAAATTTTGTCAACTATAGTCGACTACTCTCTGGGTCCAGTCGACTGATGATGAGACAACCTGCATACAATTGTTAGTATTTTGATTTAAACAATTATAAACCACAATAAATATTAAAAGTGCAGAATATAATATAAAACCATAAAATAAATGACACCAGAGTTTTTATATTGGTTCAGAACTAATGTGGTATCCTAGTCCAGTTTCCTTGAGTTGCAAGGAGGTTATCTCCTTAAGATTTTGATAACTTTGGATCGAGTACAGTCTCAGTGGTTTTCCACACCTTCACCACCAATGTTTACAAGGTTGGTTTTCACTAGCTAACCAACAATGGAGAAAGGTTGGTTTTGACATGCTCATCAACAATGTATAAGGTTTGTTTTTCACTCGCTCACCAACAAAGACTCTTAGGTTTTCACTCACTCACAAAAAAAATGAACAATGACACAACCTATCAATACAATGTCTCACCAAAAAAAAAATCTCTTTCTCTCTTATGACTACACAGTAAATCAACAATGAAATACAATTCTTATGAAGAGTAGAACAAAGAAACTTGAGAGTGGTTGAGATGACAGTATGTGTGGCTGCATGCTGAACCAGTTCAATACTTCTTCTTTAACTAGTGGTTCATTATGCTCCAAGAGTTCTTTTATTGTCTTGATACAACAAATCTTCTATTTGAAATAGTATTTTCATTCTTTTATGAATTCTCTCCTCAACTGATTGCACAAAATATTTGCTCCAATGATGTTGCTGACATTTCTTTCTTGACTCAATTATACCATATTTGAATTGTGTAAGAATTTTCATAACTGATCTTCTTGATTCCTTATCCTGAACTTCATTCCTCTTGGTAGATTTGCTTATGCTCACATTGTGATATGGACCCAATTTCTTAAATGGAGATTCTTCCATTATATAGAATATACTCAAGATGTTTTCTATAATGATGCCATGAATTTGAACTCCCTTGAATCTCCCTTTTTTGATTTTAGGAAATAGTAATCTTTTTTCATAACAACTATCCTCCATATCTTCCTCCCATAGTAAATAAATCATCATAATAAATTTCTATTCACATATGGTCTTCACAATATTTGTAGATGTAATAAATTTCCTTGCTTCCTTCCAACTCGCAGTTGCATAGGTGTATTCAAAATTGAACTTCAAACTTGAGTATCTCTTTCCTTTGGTAGAATATCTTCTTTCCAAAATAGCTATTATGCTTCACATTAATTATTTTAACTCTTCTTCAGGATTGTACAAATATGATATCTTATTTTAGGCAACCCAAGAGAATTTCAAGATCCTCTTCATTTCACCTTGGATCTTGAATTATATTAATTTGAATGTTATAAAATTCATCTTCTTGATTTTCGACTTTTGGTCATTCTGAATGTGAACTCTTTTATGATGTTGATACTTCTAGCATATCTTGTACTCTATAGATTTTGGACCTTTCTTAAGTAGCAAGTCGATCTTGATCTTTTTCCTTTTGTAGAATATTTTTCCTTCTATAAAATCGTAGTAATATTCTTTCCATAGTTCTTGTACCTTGATTTGAGCAAGTCTCTTTCTTCCATATCTTCTCTTCTATATTTGTTTAGAGCTTCACCAAATCTTTCTTTATTAAATAAATCTTGATTTGGGCAAGTATCTTTCTTGAATATCTTCTCTCAGAATATCTTCTTTCCATATTTATTTAGATCTCCACCAAATCATTCTTCATCAAATAAGCCAATACCAAAATTAAATTTACCACGAGTAAATGTTATTTTATTAAATTATATTAGTTTATTAGAGAAATAGGTCGATTATATATATAAAGAAGAGTGGTAAACTACAGGACCATCAAAATTAATAGGTGAAACCTTGGACCTAACATCTATTACATGAGGACCCGCAGGTTCATCTCTAGAATGTTTTAGGAGACTATAAACACTTACATCACTCAGGGTGTCTCTTCGAATTATGTGAGACTCACCCTGCTCCCGTTCTCGCTTTTTGGGGAATCCAAGAGATGGCTTAAAGCTGAATCTCCCAACTTTATCACTTCATGGGATGACTGTTCTTTCCATATGGAAAGACGGTTAAATTAAGAAGTGAGATATTGGAGTTCAAACAAAGAGAAGGATATGTCTTGATCCAAGCATGGGAATGTTTCAAGATATTATCATTATGTTTTCCTCATCACCGCCAGAACAAAGGATTTCTAGCTCACACTTTTATTGAAAGTTTAGATGTTTACTCTATGTTTTTTCTTGATTCAGCTACTGGTGGACAGGGACTTGAGAAAATATACGAAGAGTTGATGCTACTCTTAAATGGGTTGTCAGTTAGTATTCTTGAGTGGAACAGTGAGTCCAATAGAGGTGCAATTAAAAAAGCAGTAGGAATGCTAGAGGTGGATTGGATAACTAGCATGCAAGCACAAATCATAGCAATAAACAACAATCTTAGTTAATTGAACAAACTCTTAATGCGTCACAATTAGATGCAGACCAATGTTTAGTAGGTGCATCAAGCTCAGTTGTTCTACGAGGTTTCTAGAGGTGACCATATAGCTTATGTGTGCAGAGCTAATCCATAGTTCATCTACTTTATGGGAAACACATGTAGAGGCATATAAAATCAGAATATAGGGAATTCATATAACCGAAATTATTGGAACCACCCTAATTTCTTATGGGGTGGTAATCAGAATCAGAACCAATGCAAACCACAGGTCTAACAACTGTGTTATAGGTAGAAACAGGGTAATTCAATTCATGGTAAGCTATACTAGATTAAAGAGATGATAAAAGATTAAGTGATAAGAAACAAAAGCAGACAACTATTAATAAAAATCATGACTTAGCAATCCATAATCTTAAAAGATAGATGGGTTAGATTTTTGGAGCTCAAACCACTAGACTAAGTGGCTTTCTTAGAAATATGGAACCGAATCAAAAACTAGTTAATGTTGTGGCTACATAAAGTGGTAAAGATTTGGGCAAAAGAGCACCAATTTTTTTTTTAAAGAAGTAGTTGAGAAAATGAGCACTAGGTGCAAGCAATAAGGAAGCCTACATTGGTATCTGCTAGACCTACTCTTCCATTCCCACAGAAACATATCAAAGAAAGAGAGGAGGAAGTATTTTCAAAATTCTTTGATCTAGTGAAGCATTTATCTATTAATGTAAATCTTGTTGATGTTGTAGGGAATTATCCAATATGAAAAATATTTGAAGGATATAGTGGCCAACAAGAGAATATTGACAGAGTATGCGACAGTAGCTATGACAGAGCAATGCTCATCTCTGATCCAAAATAGATTGGCAACAAAGCTAAAAGACCTCAAAAGTTTCACTACTTAAAATTCCATTGGATGTCACGACCCAAAACTGGACCATGATGGCGCCTACATAACCCCCCAGTAGGCAAGCCAATCCAAACCATGCGAAAGATAAATAAAGCAGTTTATATATAGAAAGCGAAAGATATATATGTTGCGTCCTAATGCACACGCAAGTGTACGCGGTCGTACAAGTAATATAGGATTGTAAGTCCAGATATCGTACCCACAGGGACTTGTCTATTAACTATTTTACTAAATTAAACTAGTTCTAATTATTTATTCAAGCGTAAAAACTCAAAGAAATATTTATTAACCAAGTAAAAAGAAGAAGTTAACTAATGAAAAATTAACCAAACAAAGAGCAAATTTTCACGTAACCAATATGATGAAATCGATCTAGGACTATGGATTTGCTAACAATCATGTTGAGTAGGCAATTTCATTGACTTATTTGTTTATCTAGTTGTTGATTTCGGGATTGATTTTACAACTATGGTCTTTCGAGCCTCTAGTTGCCTATCCAAAATAGCATCACAACTACATTGTTGAGCGGGAATGTGACATCTTATTCTAAACACTTTTATAAATCTTCCCGTATAAACCAAATGAGGCATTCTAGGTATATTCTAATTCTAGTCGCTAACCTACTCTTCATGTTACAAAAGAGAGGCCTTGCTCCCTATATTCTTCGTTCTATCCCAATGATTCTTCTTTCGAGTTCACAAAGAGATTATAGATTAATTTTAATGGTAACTAAGCATTAAAATAGTAGGCACAAGAATATAAGAATAACTAATATGATAGACAAATAATCGAATCAATCGTCTACTAAACAATCATGTAATTAGCTTCCACAATCCTAGAACGAGATGTTTAACTCCACACAGACATGGAGAAATTATAACAACTCATCCAAAGAAAAACGTAAAAATAAATAATAAAGGAGAAGAAAAGATGAAACCAATATTCTCCGGCCTCCATGGTGCCTCCTAGATCTTCGTAGGACAAAAGTTATGTAAAAATCGTGATTTGAGATATATTTATACAATAGAAGGAAAATAACCCCTTTTCCTACTTGGATTTGGAGTAGAAAAAAGTTAGAAAATTTCCGGGTTTGAGGTTGGGGCGACGCGCCACCGATTTGCCAGACTTGGCCTTCTGAAGTTTTCCTCCTAGTGTGGTGTGCCACCATAGTGCCAGCAACACCCATCAGTAGTTTGGGGGCTGGCATGGCATGCCACCAATGCGCCACAGCCCAGATTTTCTTCTTTTGCTCTCTTTTTCTCCCAGAACTTTGCTAACTCCTTCCCAATGCTTTTATGCTTTCCGTTTTAGCTCTTATGGGTTGTTTTTCTCCATATTTTTCCCTGCAAAGCATCTAATAACATATATTAGCTCACCATTATGAAAATACAAATAATCATAAGTATATACATGACTTTTGCCCTCGAAACAAGGCTAAAATATGGGTAAATAAGGCAAACGGGCGTATAAATACCCCCAAGATCACTACCCCATACTTAAACCTTTGTTCGTCCTCGAACAAATCACTACACACTCTATAAAATTTCACATCTTAATATATCAATTGTCTACTCACACCCAAGTTAACTAGACAGTTTAATCATGACCCATAATCCACTCAACATGCATTAATCAATCATATTTTCAAAGACCCTTCATTGAAACCACACAACCTCTAAAACTGACTCTTCATGAAAAATAAGGCCAACATGACCATGTATGAATATAGCCATCATTAGTACACCAAATTGTCACCATTTTGTGCCCTCACATTTAAGAGAGATGCCCCTTGCTCACATCACATATACATATTCAAATTGGGGCATATAGATAAGAAATTCACTCACTCTCTCAAAGAAAGTTCCATGCATACAAGACATACCATAAGCTTTTCCTTAGTGTAATACTCTATTAACAAAGCATCAGAATTGTAGGATCAAAAGGATTTTTACAGGTTGTAATATCGGCTAAGGGACGGGTAGGAACACTTTGGCCAATAGTGACTACTTTCCCTACGCACTTTAAGACACTCACTTTAAAAAATTTCACTCTTTTCCTTATATCACCTCAACTTCAACTTGTGTTAATGTTTCCCTTCAAACTCCCCCTTTTTATTTTGGTTTATTTCCCTTAACCTTCATTCACTTATTGGTATCAAGGAGATTTTTCTAAACCTTTTTTATTATTATTTGTTTTTCCTCTCCTTACTACCGACATACACATTATTTTTCACAAGGGCACCACATCTAATTCTTACCACAACAACCTCCCTCTATATTTTTACCTTTTCTCTTTTATTCCCTTTTTCCTTTAAGTCTTTCAACTACAAAGTGCATTATGGACTCTTTGGATCAAATTAATACAGGGTAATCAAATAAAGGGGATAATCTAAACATGCGGCTAGTCAAAGAAATAGGCTTAAGGATCAAAGGGGCTTAACTAAGAATAATATAAAGGGTGGCACAAACAATAGTCAAAAAGAACTGGCTTACAAAGAAATGCCTTGATCATATCCCCCAAGTCAATACTATGTTTAATTTCATACACACACGGGGCAAGTTCTAGATATCAAGATATGCAAGAAACACAACAAACACTCACCACACATGGCACAATGGTTCAAAAATGGCTTCCTAAGACTTCATATTCACAACCCAACCAAATTGAATGAATCAACATTATTAAGCCTATCTCTAGGTTTTTTTTTAGTCAAGTTAAAGAGCTTATGCTTCTCTAAATGAAGTTTCCTACTTTTTATGCTTCTTTTGAGTGAATTACCCATGACGTCTAGTGTATACTTAGGCGAAGCACCTAGCATTCAAAAGGCTATGGTTTCTAATCTTTCTCCTTCCTATGACTAATTTTCTCTCAAGACGATCGTCATCCATCCATCGTTGAAAAATTTCTCTATCTATGACTAAAAAAATTAAAAAACTACTCCTAAAAAATAAAAACTACACTGTTCAAAGGGCACCCCTCAGAAAAGAACCAAAAAGAAAAATCAAGGGGCGAATGAGATATGCCTCTAAAAAAATAAAAAATCTTTTTGTTTTTTTTTTTAAATAAAATAAACTCCTATGGCATACTCACCCTAAAATTCACAGTTATCGGAAGAATCCCAACTCCACACTTAAAATCATGCTTTGTCCCCAAAGTAATTTATAGAAAAAAGATGAAGAAGAAGGGTGAGAAATACTCCCTGAGGCCCACTATGGCCGAGCTGACAACATGTTTCTTCAATTTTGATCAAAAGGGCGAACGACCCCATACTTAAGCGTAAACCATGCTCATTAGCTTTTAAATTCAGGTACTCAGACTTCCCCAAACCTGCAAAATCAAAACAAAAACAAAAATGTAACACTATAAAAAATAAGAAGCTATACTACTAGTTAGGTTGCCTCCCAACAAGCGCATGATTTAATGTCGTGGCACGATGCCATCACTACACCACTTTTCTTTCCACTTAGAACTTATGAATTTCACCCCTAACTTTGCATCAAACTTTATTCTCCTCTCAAGGGGCGGTGGTATAAAGATGAAGGAACCAAGTAAATGATGTCGCATCTTGCACTTCTTGGCCCTTAAGTGAAGAATGTCAGTTTGTCTTTTTGGTGTGGCAAATTTTAGAATGTAAGGACCTTGTTCTTCATCTACACACTTCTCCACTAGATCGGATGACTCAACTTTCATGTCATCATCCAAACATAATGTAGAAAAGTGATTAGAATGATGTCTAATAGTACCTAATCCCAAACTTGCATTGTTTATGACATGCTCACTTTCATACATCTCCTCAATATCAGCACTAATGCATAAATCATAGTTGAATGGATGGAATTCTTCTTTCTGCTCCACTAGTTGGCCAGTATCCACAACAATTGATGATTGGGCATCAGACGCCTCAACCTTTTTCTTCAAGTGATCCTCCAAGTAATGGATATCTGAGCCAAATTAGTCTATCTCTTGTCTGAGATCAACTCTACCTTCTATCAGCTGTGTCGTCATGTTTGTGAGGTTATCACGGAGAAACTCATGGAATTTATCCTTTTCCTCTTGTTCCCTTAGCCAAGATTGGCTCACTATGTCTGCTTCCTCACAACTCTCTCTTAGTAGGGATTCACTTTTTTATTCTACTAGGGGTTCATCTTGGATATTGGCTAAGAGTGTAACTTGCTGATCATGGCAAGTTTCTGTCATAGCCTGTATCTCTGTGAGTTGGTAACCTATCATCTTCGTGTCTTTCCTCAATTTTATTGCGTCTTTCCTCAATTCTTCTTTCTTATCCAGTATTTGCTTCAGCATATAATGAGATGAGCCTCATGATTCACATCCTCCACTTCATTACCCCTGTCAATATCATAAACAACAGAAGAATCATAATAGGGGCTCGGGGAAGGGGAATAAGAGTTAGGACAACCATTCGAATGTCCATCCTGACTATCACATATATGACATACATTAAATTCAAAAGATTGGGTAGGTGCGCACCACCCGCCCTTTTGAATATAATGGCAATTGATATCCAGGTAGGGTCCTCCACAATATTGACAAGGATTACCAACATATGAATAGTACTCATCCTTCAACCAATCTTTATCACTAGATGTCATGTTAAGAAGATTATCGGGAAAAAAACAAAACTATCTATAAAAGAAAACAAAATATATACAATAACTTAAATAAATAAAAAGAGTAAGTCCAATATACATAAATAATTAATTTCTAAGTCCCCGGCAACGGCGCCAAAAATTTATTGCGTCCTAACGTACACGCAAGTGTACGCGGTCGTACAAGTAATATAGCATTGTAAGTACAGATATCGTATCCACAAGGACTTGTCGATTAACTATTTTACTAAATTAAACTAGTTCTAATTATTTATTCAAGCATAAAATCTCAAAGAAATATTTATTAACTAAAGTAAAAAGAAGAAGTTAACTAATGAACAATTAACCAAACAAAGAGCAGATTTTCACGTAACCAATATGATGAAATCGATCTAGGACTATGGATTTGCTAATAATCATGTTGAGTAGGTAATTTCATTGACTTGTTTGTTTATCTAGTTGTTGATTTTGGGGTTGATTTTACAACTATGATCTTCCGAGCCTCTAGTTGCCTATCAAAAATAGCATCACAACTACATTGTTGAGCGGGGATGTGACATCTTATTCTGAATGCATTTATATATCTTCCCATATAATCAAAATGAGTCAATCTAGGTATATTCCTATAATAGTCGCTAACCTACCTTTTACGTTACAAAAGAGAGGCCTTGCTCCCTATATTCTTCGTTCTATCTCAATGATTCTTCTTCCGAGTTCACAAAGAGATTACAGATTTATTTTAATGGTAGCTAAGCATTAAAATAGTAGGCACAAGAATATAAGAACAACTAATATAATAAACAAATAATAGAATCAATCGTCTACTAAACAATCATGTAATTAGCTTCCACAATCCTAGAACGAGAAGTTTAACTCCACATAGACATGGAGCAATTACAACAACTCATCCAAAGAAAAACGTAAAAATAAATAATAAAGGAGAAGAAAAGATGAAACCAATATTCTACGGCCTCCACAGCGGCTCCTATCTCTTCGTAGGTCAAAAGTTATGTAAAAATCGTGATTTGAGATGTATTTATAGAGTACGAGGAAAATAACCCCTTTTCCTACTTGGATTTGGAGTAGAAAAAAGTTGGAAAATTTCTGGGTTTGGGGCTGGGGAGACGCGCCACCGATGCGCCAGACTTGGCCTTCTGAAGTTCTGCTCCTGGCGTGGTGTGCCACCATCACGCCACCCACACCCATCAGTAGTTTGGAGGCTGGTGTGGCATACCACTAATGCGCCACAGCCTAGATTTTCTTCTTTTGCTCTCTTTTTCTCCCAGAACATTGCTAACTCCTTCCCAATGCTTTTATGCTTTCCGTTTTAGCTCTTATGGGTTGTTTTTCTCCATTTTTTTCTCTGCAAAGCATCTAATCACATATATTAGCTCACCACTATGAAAATGCAAGTAATCATAAGGATATACATGACTTTTGCCCTCGAAACAAGGCTAAAATATGGGTAAATAAGGCAAGCGGGCGTATAAATATGCCCAAGATCAATATAAATAAGGGATATAGGTCCAATAGCATATATACATACCAACTATTCTAAATATACATAAATGTCCCTAAAGTGACCAAGATGACAAAGCATACAAAACAACCAACCCAGACCTGGTGTCACCAGTACAAGAGCGTCTAAAGTATGGAGTAGCAATACAACAGACTCTGTCTACCCAAAATACAAAATATAGACAAAAATGATAGATGAAAAGCAAGTAAAGTCTCCAAGGCACCGGGAGCTCACCGCAATCCGAACTGCAACATGCCTCAAATGATGGGAGGGTCAACAGGGGTGGCTCGTACTATGTGTTGCATCAGAAAAAGATGTAGAGTGTAGTATGAGTACCCAGTAAGAATCATAGGCCGACCGAGCATAGAAAAATAATATATAATATAAATTACAGGAAAGTAAGATAAATACAGGGACCTACCTAAATCTAGTTATAAAATTGAAAAAGGACTAACCGAACCAATAAGAAGGAAATAATAACAAGTCAATCTAGACAATCGACAATCCAAATACACTCAAGCCAATGTAATGCTATAGAAGATGATGTGATGCATGAGTGGATAATAGTATAAACCCAGAATACCGCATCAGGCGCCCGAAATACTTCTTCGGACTATGCAAATATATGTATGTTTGTAAATGGGAAGTAAAAACTTGAAATAACGCATCGGGGGTCCAGAATACTGCATTGGACTATAAATATATATATATATAAGTGAAAAGGGAGAAAAGGGCCCAGGAACAGCCCTCGAACCTACACAAAGTAGTATTTTTCCTTTCCTTTCCAAAACCAGTAGTAAAACCCAATATAATTTCTTTACAGTCCAAAAATCACAGTAACCATAGTAAATCTTAAGTTTGGAATCGAAACCTCAAAAATCATCCTTTTTTTGTACCGATAGGCATTAGAATGCAGTATGAGCATTAAATTTCCATGTTCAGAGAATGTAGCACATAAGAAGGCAAAATAGGGCAAAACATCCAATGAAGAGAACTGACCTAGAAGCTCCATCCAAATCCAAGCTATGGCCTCGAGCCCACATTTACACATAAAACCAACAACAAAGCAAAAATAATGGAATATAACTACGGAAACAACTACAAACCTCTATTCTACCTCTAAAACCTCCTTAAAGCATACTAAGGATTCTATACAAGTCATAACAATACTACGAGGTCATATACTAAGGATAACAGGAAAATTCCTAATCTATGATAAAAAATGGCCAGTTTATGACAAGTTACAAGATTTAAGCCTATTTCTATCTACAGTCCAACCTAATATTCCAGTAACATATATAATATAGAATCTAACTAAACTCAGTCTATGAAAGTAAACTGTAACCTACCTCCGGGCCGAACCAAAAACATGAACCATCACTCGTGTTCCTTCCCCTTCCGAATAGCCTCAAAAAGCTGCCACGCTATCAAGAACATAATCTGGGTGTCAAGATGAGGGTAATGAGACCCATATTACTATATAGAAAATCGGGTTGAAAAATGACCCTCGGGGCCCGCGCAACAAAATTGAAAACAAAAATCACAATTATGTTTGCGATGGGTTAAAGAACCCATACCCAATAGTTGAGCAAGAATGAGACTCGTTTTGCAGCCCTAAACAACCCTGAAGTTCTCTTGATCAAGGAAGGAATAAAATGGAGAATAAAGGATTTTTGAGGTAGAAACTTACCAATTTAACGTACACGGATGAACCACGAATTGGAAATATGAACACCACCAAGCTGTGGGATGAACTAGGAGGAATATGGAAGTTTGGAGCTATTTTAATGGAGGAAGAACCGAGTTTAAAAGAGTTGGAGAAGAGCTAAAATTTGAGGAAGTGGCCAGCTTTATAGCTACTAGCGCCCAGGTGCAGGGGCGCCCATGCACAATAACATCACAATGCCCAGGCACCACAGGAGCAGCCTAGCCACAACGCCTACCACGCTGCAGGTGTGTTGCCTTGCCAGTCTAGGCAGGCAGGTAGGCGCGCATAGGCTAGTGCAAGAGCGCTAGCAAAGGTGCGGCCAGGAGCCCGCAGTGGTGCCATACCAGCAACCAGCTGCTGCAATACCAAGTTTTTACAAACTTTGAAATGGATGGACCCCCTAGAATGCATCCGGGGTCCCATAAACAAAAACAAGTTGCACTATTCAACTAAAAATGGCATTATAGACTCAACAAAACTGACAAAAATCTCAACAGAGGTTGATTTAATAAAAAGTGGGCCCCATGCCCTGGAACCTAAAAACAACTCAGAACTCAATACCCTAAAACAAGTCTGGAACCCTTGGGACCCAAACCAAAGGTCCCTTTAGCCCAAAGTCATCATTCCAGAGCTAACAACGCTGACAAAATTTCCATCCGACGCTGTCTTCTCCGAATATTGACCAAAGTCAACCCCACAAGCTAAATTGGCCTAAAAACACAGAAACCAAGACAAAACCAAATCAAAAGCTCCTAGGCCCCAACCAAGGGTCCCACTAGACAAAAATCTCCATTCCAATACTAATGGGACTGTCAAAATTCAATTCTAAGCACATTTACCTAGAAAGCTAACCGAAGTCACACATTTCCTAAGTTCAAGTTCTTAAATAGGGAAATGGCCATAATGACCTAATGAATGGCTCGAGCACCGAACCGTCAGTCCCGACAAGTCATAAATGACTTGTAGCTGCTGAGGGAAAACTCAAAATACAAAAAAAGCACAAAAAATAGAAAATGAACTGGAGGGTCATTACAATATCCACTACTAAAAGGACTTTCGTCCTCGAAAGTTAAAGAAAGAATAATACTCGAAGACTCTAAAAGATGAGGATAGTGGGTCGTCATATCGGTCTCAATTTCCCAAGTAGCCTCCTTGATAGGATGATGCCGCCACTGAACCTTAAATGATGGAATCTCCTTGGACCTCAACTTCCTAACCTGTTTGTCTAAAATAGAAATAGGCTCCTCCTTAAAAGCCAAAGACTCATCAAACTTAATCGAATCCCACTGAAGCACGTGAGACTCATCTGGAATATACCGACGTAGCATATAGACATGAAAAATTGGGTGAACACTAGAAAGAGCAGGAGGTAAGGCCAACTCATAAGCAACCTCCCCAATGCGACGAAGGATCTCAAATGGCCCAATGAACCTAGGACTGAGCTTACCCTTCCTCCCGAACCTCATCACGTCCTTCATGGGTAACACCCGAAGGAACACACTATCAACAACCATGAACTCTAGATCTCAAACTCTCCAGTCACCATAACTCTTCTACCTACTCTGGGTAGTTCAAAGTCTCTCCTGAATGAACCGAACCCTATCCATAAAATCACAAAGAAAGTCAGTACCTTATGGCCTAACCTCGAAAGCATCAAACCAAGCAACCAGAGATCTGTACTGCCTACCATACAAAGCCTCTAATGGAGCCTTCTTAATATTGGAATGGTAACTATTATCATATGCAAACTCTGACAAAGATAAGCACTGGTCCCACTGACCCCCAAAATCTATAACACAGGCTCACAACATATCCTCCAGAACTTAAATAGTACACTCTGACTTACCATCAGACTTCAAATGGAAAGTGGTGCTAAGCTCAACTTTAGTACCCAACTCTCTTTGAATAGAACTGCAAAAATCCAAAGTGAACTGAGTACCACGGTTAGGATTGATGGAAACTGGTACACCATGCAAACAGACAACCTCACTAATGTAGATCTGAGCCAACCTCTCGGAACTATAAGAAGTTTGAACCAGCAGAAAGTGAGCATACTTTGTCAACCTATCCACAATGAACCAAATAACATTAAATCTCCGCAAGGTATATGGCAACCCAACTATGAAGTCCATAGCTATTTGCTCGTATTTCCACCCTTGAATGGGTTGCCTACCTGGCCTCTGGTGCTCAAACTTTACCTACTGACAGTTCAAGCACCTAGACATGAACGCTAAAATATCCCTCTTCAACCCACACCACCAATAGTGCTTCCTCAAGTCACGATACATCATAGCTGCACTGGGATGAATGAAATATCTAGAACCATGGGCCTCCTCCAAGATCAATTTAACCAAGTCACAAACTTTATAAATGTAGATACCACCCTTGATTCTCAGAACACCCTCTAAATCTAAGGCCGCCTTCCTAGCCATCCCACTCAACACCATGTCACAAATGATCCTCAACCTTATATCATCAAGCTGATATGCCTAAATCTGCTACAACAAGGAAGATCTAGCCTCAACACAAGAAAGAATATGGCCCAGCTCAGAAATATCAAGTCTAACCAAACTGTTAGCCAAGGACTGGATGTCCCAAGCTAAAGGTGGCTCCTCTATTACTAAGAAATCCAAGCTACCCATACTCACTGCCTTCCAGCTCAAGGCATCTGCTACCATGTTTGCCTTGCCCGGATGATAAAAAATCGAGATGTCATAGTCCTTCAGTAACTCATACCACCTACGCTGCCTCAAATTTAGATCCTTCTGGCTAAAAATGTACTGAAGACTACGATGGTCAGTGAAGATCTCACAATGCATGCCATAAAGATAATGCCTCCAAATCTTCAACGCGAAGACTACCATTGCCAACTCCAAGCCATGTGTCAAGTAGTTAATCTCGTGAACCTTTAACTGTTTGGAAGTATAAGCAATAACTTGACCCTGCTGCATCAACTCATAACCCAAACAAATACTTGAAGCATCAAAATACACGGTAAACCCTGGCCCTTGACCAAAAGAGTAAAAATCGAGCTAAAGTCAACAACGCCTTGAGCTTTAGAAAGCTCACCTCACACTCATCTGACCATTGAAAGGGAACATTCTTCAAATTCAATCTAGTCAATGAAGATGCTATAGAAGAAAACCCCTCCACAAACCATTTGTAGTAACCTGCCAACCCAATGAAATTGCGAACCTCGATAGGACAAGTAGGACTAGCCTAATCATGAACTGCTGCAATCTTTGCCAGATCTACCATAATCCCATACTTGGACAACACGTTCCTTAGGAATGCCACAGACTCAATCCAAAACTCACACTTAGTGAATTTGGCATATAACTGATGGTCTCAAAAGGTCTGAAGTACAACTCTAAGATGCTGCTTATGTTTCTCTCTACTCCTCAAATATATCACAATGTCATTGATGAATACAATCACGAATGAGTCCAAGTAGGCACTGAACACATAATTCATCAACTCTATAAATGTTGTTTGGTCATTAGTCAACCCAAAAGATATGATTAGGAACTCATAATGGTCGTATCGAGTCCTAAATGCAGTATTTGAGATGTCTGCAGCCCTAATCCTCAACTGGTGATAGCTGGACCTCAAGTCAATTTAGAGAACGTTGCTTCCCCCTGTAGCTGATTAAACAAATCATCAATATGTGGCATCCGATATTTGTTCTTCATTGTCACCTTATTCAACTATCGGTAGTTAATACACATACGCATGGACCCATCTTTATTCTTCACAAACAGAATTGGAGCACCCAATAGAGACACACTAGGCCTGATGAACCCTCTACTCAACAAATCTTGGAGGTGATCGTTAAGCTCCCTTAACTCAGTTGGTGCCATCTGATATGGAAGAATAGGAAGGGGCTGAGTGTCTAGCTTAATATCAATACCAAAGTCAATGTCATGATCAGGAGGAAGACTCAAAAGATTAGAAGGAAACACATCCAAATACTCACAAACCACATGAAATGACTCAAAAGAAGGTGTGGTGGCGCTAGTATCACATATATAGGCAAGATAGGCTAAGCACCCATTCCCAACCATCCACTGGGCGCTCAAAAAAGATATAATTCCCATCGGTATATGGATATTGGCACCCTTCCATATGATAGGAGGGATACCAGGCATCCGTAGAGTAACAGTCTTAGCAAAGAAATCCAAGACCGCATAATAAGGAGACAGCCAATCCAGGCCTAAGATCATGTCGAAATCAACCATATAAAGCACAACCAAGTCTACCCATATGATGTACCCCAGGATAGTCACAACACAAGCCCGATACACCTAATCCAATACTAAAAAATCTCCTACTGGGGTAGATACACACAAGGGCACAGACAATGATTCACAAGTAGACTCCAAATGAGTAGCATTATAAGCAGACACATAGGAGAAGGTAGACCCTAGATAAAATAAAGCAGAAGCAGATTGATGACAAATGGAGATCATACCTATGATGACAGCATCTGAAGCCTCAGCCTCTATCTGGCTTAGAACTGCATACATATGGCCACGACCACCATGACCACCTGATCTACCGGACTGAGGACCACCTTTAGTACTTTGGGGACCACCCCTACTACCTTTTTCCCCAATTCTAGCTGGAGGTGCTTGAGACCTGGGGGCTTAAACCATCTAATCTTGCCATCTAGGGCGTTGCGCTGACAGACACTCTCTAGTAAAGTGGCCGATGTCACCATACTCATAACAACCTCGGCCAAACATACTCCGCTGTGATGACCCGGCTGAATCAGGATGACCACCATAACCTATGGACCCTGAATGATCACCTCTTGGAGTAGGAGCAATACTCTGGCTACTCAGACCCTCAACAATCTATAATGTTGCCTGGATAGGCTGGCTTAGCTGGAAATGTTGCTGATGCTGACCCCTACCAAAGTAGCCTCTACCATGGGCTTGTAAACTGTTAAAATTATCCTGATGGTGGGGCCTCTTATCGATGCCCCCTTGGGCCTTACAAAGTACGCCCTCAATAGTACAGGCATGGTCTACTACCTCCAGTAAGGACTGAACTGATGCCAGCATACCCTCTGTGGCCAATCTGAGCTGTAGAGTCAAACCTTAAACAAATTGATGCATCTTCTCATGCTCGGTGGGCAGAATCATAGTTGCATGCTTAGTCAACTGATGGAAGTAAACCTCATACTCAGAAATAGTCATGGAGCCCTGCTCCAACCCAAAGATTTGATACATCAACCACTCTCTCATGCTATGCGGCACATACTTCTCCAGAAAACCTGCGAAGAACTGGGCCCAAGTAAGCAGAGGTGAACCAGCTGGCCTGTAAACTACATATGACCTCCACCACTATTTTGGTGGACCATCCAGCTGAATTGCGATGTAATCTGCTCCATGCTACTCAACTAACCCCAAATTATGCAATCTCTCCAGGCATATAGTCAAAAACTAATGCGCATCTTCCCTAGAACCACCTGAAAACCTCAGAGGACCCAATCTCAGAAACCTACCAAGCATCTTCTGCTCCTCAGAAGACATAATGGGCCTAGTTGGAATAGGTGGAGCAATTGTAGGGATCGACAATACCTCTAATATGGGAGCTATAGCAGCAGGTTGTGCTCCTGAAACCTGAGCCACTGCCTGGGCTGAAATTTGAGCCTCATCTCTAACTTGAGAATCAATCGGAGTACCTGGTGATGCTTTTTGTGGATTCATACCCTCAAGAAACCCAAGTAATCAACCCAAAGTGTCCTGTAGTACTGGAGTAACTGCGAAACCTGCCGGATACTGGGTTGGCCCCACACCCTCCGGCTAATACTGAACCTCTTCAAACCTAACCTTATGCTCTGGTGATGTTATCCTAGCCTGGGCGTGAGCTGGCATTGCAGCCCGACCCCTACCTCGACCTCTACCCCATCCCCTAGCTGGGGCTCTAACTACAGGTGTAGGGGCCTCGTCCTTACTCACTGTTGATCTCATCCGAACCATCTGAGAAAGAGTGAAACAAAGATACTTAGAAGTTGATCAAGTCAAGGGAGCACGATAAGGTATCAAACAAGATGGAATCTTTTTCTAGGAATGTCCTATAGGCTCTCACAGATTTGATACGGAAATCATCATACCGATCCACGAGACTCTACTAGAAACTTTACTCTTGTACTAGAGAGATCGGTGAACCTAGAGCTCTAATACCACTCTGTCACAACCCAAAACCAAGCCATGATAGCGCCTACATAACCCCCCTCCCCAGTAGGCACGCCAACTTAAACCACGCGGAAGATAAATAAAGCAGTTTAACTATAGAAAGCGAAAGATATATAAATAAGGGATATAGGGCCAATAGCATATATACATAACAATTGTACAAAATATACATAAATATCCCTAAAGTGACCAAGATGACAAAACATACAAAAGAACCAACCTGGACCTGGTGTCATCGGTACAAGAGCGTCTAAAGTACGGAGTAGCTATACAATAGACTCTGTCTACCCAAAATACAAAATATAGACATAAATGATAAATGGAAAGCATATAACTTCTCCAAGGTGTCGGGAGCTCACCATGATCCTAATTGCAATAGGCCTTAAATGATAAGAGGGTCAATGGGGGTGGCTCGTACTAGGTGTTGCATCAGAAAAAGATGCAGAGTCTAGTATGAGTACCAAAATAATAGGTACCCAGTAAGCATCATAGGCCGATCGAGCACAGAAAGATGATATATAATATAAATTACATGATAATAAGCTAAATATAGGGATCCACCTAAATCTAGTTATAAAACCAAAAAAAGGACTAACCGAACCAATAAGAAGGAAATAATAACAAGTCAATACAGACAACCGATAATCCAAACACACTCAAGATAATGTAATGCAATGGAAGATGCTATGATGTGTGAGTGCATAATAGTATAAACCTGAAATACCGCATCGGGCGCTCGAAATACTGCATCAGACTATACATATATATGTATGTATGTATGTAAATAGGAAGTAAAAACCTATAATAACCCATCAGAGGTCTGGAATACTGTATCAAACTATAAATATATATTTATATATATATATATATATATATCTATATATAAGTGAAAAAGGAGAAAGGGGCCCGGGAACACCCCTTGGATTGGCACAAAGTAATCTTTTTCCTTTCCTTTCTAAAACCAGTCGTAAAACTCAACATAATTCCTTTAAAGTCTGAAAATCACAGTAACCATAGTAAATCTTAAGTTTGGAACCAAAACCTCAAAAATCATCCTTTTCGATACCGATAGGCATGAGAATGCAGTTTGAGCATGTAAATTTCCATGTTCAGAGAATGTAGCGCATAACAAGGAGAAACAGGGCAAAAAACCCTCTAATCAAGAGAACTGACCTGGAAGCTCTGTCCAAATCCAAACTATGTCCTCGAGCCCATTGTAACACATAAAACCAAAAATAAAGGGAATATTATGGAATATAACTACGAAAACAACTACAAACCTCTATTCTACTCAAAAACCTCCTAAAAGCATACTAAGGATTCTATACAAGTCATAACAATACTACGAGCTCCTAGACTAAGGATAATAGGAAAAATCCTAATCTATGATGTGAAATGGCCAATTTATTACAAGTTACAAGATTTAAGCCTATTTCTATCTACAGTCCAACCTAACATTCCAGTAACATATATAATATAAAATCTAACTAAACTCAGTCTAGGAAAGTAAACCGTAACCTACCTTAGAGTCGAACCGCAAACACAAATTGTCACTCATGTGCCTTCCCCTTCCAAACTGCCTCAGAAAGCTACTACACTATCAAGAACATAATTCAGGTGTCAAGAAGAGAAGAATGACACCCATATTACTATATGGAAAATCAAGCCAAAAAGCGAGTCAAAAAATGACCTTTGGGGCTCGAGTGATGAAACGTACACGGATGAACCACGAACTGGAAATATGAACACCACCAAGCTATTGGATGAACCAAGAGGGATATGGAGGTTTGGAGCTATTTTAATGGAGGAAGAACCGAGTTGGAAAGAGTTGGAGAAGAGTTGGAATTTGAGGAAGTGGCTAGCTTTATAGCTGCCAGCGCCCAGGCGTAGGGGCGCCCATACATGCACAGGTGTGGGCACGCCACAGCGCCCACGTGCTGCAGGAGCAGCCCAGCCACAATGCTCGCCACACCACAAGCGCGCTGACTTGCCAGCCCAGGAAGGCATGCAGGGGTGCATAGGCCAGCGTAGGAGCGCCAGCGCAGGTGCATCCATGCGCCCGCCATGGCACCATACCAGTAACCAGCTGATGCAATGCCAATATTTTGCAAACTTTGAGATATATGGACCCCCAGGAATACGGGGTCCCGCAAACAAAAATAAGTTGCGGTATTCAACTAAAAATGACATTCTTGACTCAACAGAATCATCAAAAATCCTAATAGAGGTCGATTTAATGAAAAGTGCACCCCATACCCAAAAATCAACTCAAAACTCAATACCCCAAAACAAGTCCGGAAGCCTCAGGACTCGAACCAAAGGTCCCTCTAGCCTAAAATCTACATTTCGGAGCTAACACGCTGACAGAATTTCTATCTGAAGTCGTCTTCTCTGAATGTTGACCAAAGTCAACCCTACAAGACAAACTAACCTAAAAACACAGAAACTAAGACAAAACCAAAACGAAATCTCCTAGACCCCGACCAAGGGTCCCACTAGACCAAAATTCCTATTCCAAAGCTAACAGGACTGTCAAAATTCTATTCAAAGCACGTTTACCAAGAAAGCTAACCGAAGTCATAGATTTCCCAAGTTCAAGTCTTGAAACAAGGAAATAGCCATAATGACCTAACGAACGGCCCGGGTGCCAAAATGGTAGTCCCGGCAAGTCATTAATGACTTGTAGCCACTAAGGGAAAGCTCCAAATGCAGAAAAAACACAAAAAATAGAAAATAACCTGGAGGGTCATTACATTGGACAACTAATTATGCCCAAGGATTTTTGTTACCTGGGAGTCAACATCAATATGATTCCCTTTTTATTGTATAAAAAATGGGTTTGGCCAATTTATATGGGAATAATATACACTCTTTTCACTACTTTTTGCCATATTTATGCTTTGTTTTGAGAATAATTTAGGTTAATACTAGTGGTTTATGCTTTATTTTATTTTTATCACATATGTAAGGTGTTATATGAAAATTTTGTAACAAGAGCCAAAATGGGACTACAATGGAGTATAAATGGAAAAATGTTGCAAAGAAAAATTTGTGGCAATGCCAGTTGGTCATCGAACGAGTTCCAGTGCGAAGGAGGGCTGATTTTTACCCCTCTTTAATTTTTACACCGTGTAAAAGATTCCCAAGGCGAGAAACAAGAGATTGTGGCACGAGCTCTAGGGCGAGCAAAAGCCGCTCGTGTTGCGATATAGCAAAAGTAGGGACATAATTCTGCCCTTTTTCCCTTCCAACATAAAAGACCCATCTAGATATTTTTAAATATAATAAATGCCCTCCTACGTTTTATTTAGCAGCGGACTGAGATTGTAAAGTACAATGTTAGATCAAAATCTCAACTCTCATAGGGTTACTTCTAGAACTCTTTATTAACATTATTTATCATTTAAACTTCAATTCTTACTTTTTAATCGGATTATGAGTGGCTAACATCCTTCAACCTAGGGTTGTGGCCATAGTATGAACATCATGGTTTACTTATAGATTATTAATACATAATCTATCATTATGTTTTCTTCTTTTAAAATTGTGCTTACTATTATATTATTTCATGACCAATATGATAAATGGATAATTTCTCTAACGGAACTCGAGAGACAGAGACTATAAATAGAGTGTGGGTTAAGGGGAGTGGGATGCATCTATGGACAAATTTGCACCTAAGACGAAGATATAGCTAGTTCTCCCTACTTGGGTAATATACAAAAAGACAAATAAATGCATTTGGATTAGTTTGACTATCCCCATTGAACGATGTAGTTAGAAGGCAATTCAGGTAGATGGTTAGAGGATTGAGAGACCATGACCATAATATCAATAATATGATTCAACAATTTAGTAGATATCATAATCAAGCTTTACAAATATATATATATATATATATATATATATATATAAATAATATGATTGGATTACACAAGGTCCAAAAACCTAGGTCTTATATTATGTGAACAACTCATACAAATCATATGCATATTTACTTTACCTTGTCAGTAGATTTAATAGTTCAACCAAACAACCACTCTTATATCAGATAACACTTGTTCTCACAGCCGTAATAGTAATATCACTAACTTGTAAGAAACTAAGTCCACGAAGGATCAACATACAATATTATACTTAATGTAACACCTCGAGATCTAAACCAGTATATTTACAACACTCAACATAAAATTTCAGAGTTACCAGGGTCCACGATCAGGTTCACAGGTTATAGTTCAGGTTCACGATCCATGATCTGAATCGTAAAAAGATCTTTTTCCACCTTATTTTTTCAAGTTACCACAGATGGGTCTACAGTTCATCGTATGGAATGATGATCCATCCTGTCAATCATAAAACCACCATCAGAGAGGTATCAATTTTGGGTTTGAGAATCACAGCTCAGTCGACGGTCCATCAACCCATTCCACGGACCATCCTATCAATAATGAACTAGTAGATCAAAGGACCCTCGATTTTAAAGGTCAAAACCATGGCTCAGATGATGGTCCGTTGACCAAGTATACGGTCTTTCAACCAAACCATGGAGTCTCTAATTCCAATTTTTTTTAACTTGTTCAGTAGAGGTAAATTAGTCTTTTCCCCACTTTTTAGTCCGATAATATGTCATTTTTAGAGTCCTTAGAGGGAGTAATATCACAATTAGTTGATCTTTTCTCCCATTCTCTCAATTAAACTTTCGAAAAAGAAAAAGAAATGCTCTTTTAGACTTCAAGCCTAGGGCTTATTCTCCAAATCTGCTTCTTCAAGCTTTGGCTTGGGATTCTTTAGGTTTCAGGTATTTGGATATTCAGTAAGGGTTTATTTAACCCTTATTTCCAAAAACCTCAGTGTTTTATAATGGTTTTATGGTTTTTATGTAACTAGGGTTCTTATCCAAATATACAGATTTCTATAAAATTGACTCCTTGTGATTACTACTTGATTTTGATTCTTGTTTAAATGATTATGCATGAATTCTTATAAATAACTGAGGAGAAGAGAACTTAGCTTGATATTGTATTATTTTCACATGAATTAGCTTTTCCTTCAGAATCTAGTTCAAATTGCCAGCATTCAGTTTAAAATAGAACTTAGTCAGTTTTAGTATTTAATCTTTCAGAAATCAGCTTAGCATAATTAAGTTCTGACCCAGTTTTCAGAACATTTGTTTAAATGATCTATCAGTATTTTTAGTTTGGTAGTAGTACTTAGCACCAAATTGGACTAGGGTCCAAGTTTTACCCAAAGTACCAGAACTATGCACCACCGTAGGTCTATTTAGGCCCTAGTTGGGCCTAAGTTTTAGTGAGAACGCCAGTCATCCCTTTATACCCTGGCAAGGTATATTAGGTCCTCCCAATGGGGCATATACATTGGACTCCACATTTAGCTCACGTGGTTTATATCAGATAACAGACTCTCCTACATAATCAAATTTAGTAGATTATACATGAACCTAAGTTCAACTCAATTTCATCTTATCATGATTTTTACTTAAGATTATCTGTTACTTTAGCAATATCATATTAAGATGGGGGTCATTGTACTGCAGTTTAGTTTTGCACTTAACTTGCATTTCAGTATAGTTCTCAGTATTTTTAGCATGTCTAGTTGATTTATAGTTCTCATATATCACATGATCAATGTACTGATCGCATACCTTTTATGCTGCATCCTATCATGATGCAGGTTCAGGCACCCATTATCAATATTGTGGTTAGTGCATTCCGGTGCACCTCAGTGCCTATTAGTGATGAGTCCTCATCATCCAAGGACAGACTTTGTTGATTCTTTCATTAGTAGTAGTATCTTTCCCTTTCAGTATTTTGAGTTAGCTAGGGCCTTGTCCCAGGAACTCATCAGTGTAGAGGCTTTCAGACATAGAGTCAGATGTTAAGCTTATTTCATCTTGGATTTGTTTTTTCAGACTTAGCTAATTTCAGAGCTTATTCAGATAATTCTATCATTTATTGATTTAACTCAGTTTAGCTTCCGCTCAGTCTTACTTTTATAGGATATTTAGTGTTATGCCATGCTATGGGTTAGCTTGGGGTCGCTTGTGGATCTAAGCACCATGTTATGTATAGGATGTAGACTAGAAGTATGACAAACTTTGTATTAGAGCATCAAATTTAAGATTTCATAGGGTGTCTAAATTCCACATTAAGTAGAGTCTCCTTTATAGGTGTGAAGCGTGCCACACTTATGAGAGGGAGACTGTGAAATGTTTAAGGAATACTTCAGTTCTTTCATGTTCATATTGTGCGATAGACTATAGCTCTTTATATATACCCTTCTAATTCGTGCTCTACACGGTTGCAAAATATTCCTCCTAGAAGAGCTAATAAGAAATTGACTTTGGGATAGATCATTTTCTAGATAAGTAGCCCATATTTATTCCTCCTTATAGATTGGATCCAATAGAGCTTAAGGAATTGAAGGATTAGCTAAAAGACCTCCTAGATAAAGATTTCATCAAACCCAATATCTCTCCATTGGTTGCTCTAGTTCTCTTTGTGTGTAAGAAAGATTGTTCTCTCAGAATATGTATTAATTACCGCCAGTTGAATGAAGTCACAATCAAGAATAGGTATACCATTCCTAAGATTGATTAATTGTTAGACCAACTTCAGGGTGCTAGTTGCTTCTCAAAGATAGACCTCAGATCCGGCCATCATCAGCTTAGAGTTAGAGAAAGTGACATTCCAAAGAAAGCCTTCAGAACTCTGTATGGTCACTATGAATTTGTGGTTATGTCTTTTGGACTAATAAATGCTCCTGTATCTTTTTTGGACTTGATGAACATGGTATTCAAACAGTACTTAGATATATTCATCATTGTCTATTCTCAGAGTGAGGAGGAGCATGCATACCATTTGAGGGTTGTTTTGCAGACTCTAAAGGACCACTAGTTATTTGCTAAGTTCAACAAATATGAGTTTTGGTTTAAGTCAGTGGAATTTCTGGGTCATGTTGTGACTAGTGAGGGCATTCAGGTAGATTCATAGAAAATAGAGATAGTGAAAAACTGGCCTAGACACACTTCTCCATCAGACATTAGAAGATTTTTGGGTTTGGCTAGGTACTATAGGAGATTTGTTGAGGGGTTTTCATCCATAGATTCCCCATTTACCCATTTGACTCATAAATATGTTAAGTTCCAGTGGTCCGATGATTGTGAAAATAATTTTTAAGAATTGAAGACTATATTGACTACAGCTCCAGTTTTGACTTTGCCAAATTGCTCAGATAACTTTGTAGTTTGTTGTGATGCATCTAGAGTTGGCCTTGGTTGTTTGTTGATGCAGCATGGCAAGTTTATTGCTTACACTTCTAGACAGCTTAAGATTCATGAGAAAAACTACCTAACTCATGATCTTGAGTTAGCAACAGTAGTTTTTGTTTTGAAAATTTGAAGGCACTACTTGTATGGTGTCCATATGGATGTATTTACAGATTATAAGAGCCTTTAAAATGTAGTCACTTGGAATGAGTTGAATCTTCCAGTGAGAAGGTGGCTTGCGCTTGTTAAGGATTATGACATGAGTATGCTTTACCACTTGAGTAAGGATAATATAGTGGCTGATGAACTTAGCAGGTTGTCTATGGGTAGTGTGTCACAAGTAAAAGAAGGGAAGAAAGAGTAGGCTATGGATGTTCTGAGGCTTGCTTGATTAGTGGTTCGCCTTATAAATTCGGCAGATGGTGGTACTATAGTTCAAATTCGCTCAGAGTCTTTATGGTTAGTAAAGGTGAAAGAGAAGAAGGAAAGTGATCCTATCTTGCAGCAGTTGAAGGGTTTGGTCCACTAATAGACAGTATAGGTTTTCTCCTAATTGGCAGATGGTGTGCTTTGATATCAATGTTTTCTATATGTTCCTGATGTGGATGGGTTGAGATAATGGATTTTTGTAGAGGCTCATAGCTCCAGATATTCTATCCATCTAGGTTCCACTAAGATGTACCATGACCTACGGGAAGTCTATTAGTAGAATGGCATAAAAAGGGACATGACAGATTTTGTGGCTAAGTGTCCAAACTGCCAGCATATTTAGGTAGAACATCAGAGACCAGGAGGTATGACTTAGGATATTGTATTTCCTACTTTGAAGTGGGAAGGGATCAATATGGACTTTATTACAAGTTTACCGCATACACGCACTCGATTCAATTTAGGTGGTAGTAGATAGGATGACTAAATCAGCCCACTTTTTTCCTTTCAAGACTACTAATTCAGCAGAGGATTATGCCAGACTCTATATCCGTGACTTGTTCAGATTGCATGGGGTTCCCTTGTCTATCATCTCAAATAGAGGCATTCAGTTTACCTCTCAGTTCTAGAAGTATTTCCAGAAAGATCTTAGTACACAATAAATCTTAGCACAACATTCCATCCACAGACAAATGGATAGGTAGAGCGTACCATTACAACTTTGGAGGACATATTGAGAGATTGTGTGATTGATTTCATAGGTAATTGGGATGATCATTTACCTCTTATAGAGTTCGCCTACAATAACAACTTTCATTCTAGCATCCAGATAACTCCGTATGAGGCACTTTATGGGCAGAGATATAGATCACCTATTAGCTTGCTAGAGGTAGGTGAAGCTACATTGATAAGGCCAGATTCATTTCATGAGACAATGGAAATGGTTCAGCTCATTAGGGAGAGGTTGAAGGATGTGCACAATCGTCAGAAATCTTATGCAGATGTGAGAAAAAGAGACTTAGAGTTTGCAGTTGATGGTTTTCTTAAGGTTTCATGTATGAAGAAAGTGATGAGATTTTGTAAAAGAAAGAAGCTTAGTCCCAAATATGTAGGTCCCTATAGGATTTTGAGAAGAGTTGGCAATGTGTCTTTAGAGTTAGAGTTGCCCAAAGAGTTAGCATCAGGGCACCCAGTCTTTCATATGTCCTTTTTAAAGAAGTGCATTAGTGATCCGGCTTTAGTTGTGTCATTAGAGAGTGTGGGCATAAAGGATAGTCTCTCTTATGAAGAGGTCCCAGTTGAGATTCTTGACCATCAGGTTTGTAAGTTGAGGAATAAGAAAGTTGCTTCGGTGAAAGTTCTTTGGAGGAACTAGTCAATCGAGGGGGGTACTTTGGAAGCAAACTAGATATGACGACCAAGTACCATCACCTCTTTCCTTCTAGTTTAGTATCACATTAAGGTAATAGTTTCCTCTTCAGTATTCTTCATTTCCTCTTTAGCATTCTCAATCAGTTTCATGTCCCATTAGTTGTTCTTATGCTCTCAGAATGCATAGGTGTCTCAAGAATCCAGCTCAGTTCATATCTTAGTTAGAACTCAGTTATTCTTTTAGCACTTCCGTTTTTAGAACTCAGTTTGCGAGATTGTAGCTCTTTCCATACTATTTCAGCTTCGTTATTCTTCATTCGAGGATGAATGATCCAAAGGGGGAGATATTGCAACACCTCGAGATCATAACCAGTATGTTTACAACACTTAGTAGAAAATTTTAGAGTTTCCAGGGTCCACAGTCAGGTTCACAGGGCATTGTTCAAGTTTACGACTCATGATCTGAACCGTAGAAAGATCTTTGTCCATCTTATTTTTCCAGGTTACCATGGATGGGTCTACGGTTCATTGTTTAGAACACTGGTCCATCCTATCAATTGTAGAACTACTATCAGAGAGGTGTCAATTTTGGGTCTGAAAATCATAACTCAGTTGATGGTCCATTGACCCATTATGCGGACCATCTTGTTAACTGTGAACAATAAGATCAAAGGACCTTCAATTTTCAGGGTCAAAAATATGGCTCAAATGACGGTCAGTCATCCAAGTCTATGTTCTGTCAACCAAACCGTGGAGTCTCTGATTCCAAATTTTTTAAACTCATTCAGTAGGGGTAAATTAGTCTTTTCCCTAACTTTTTAGTCCTATACTATGTCATTATAGGGTCCTTAGAGGGAGTAATATTAGAATTAGTCGTTCTTTTCTCCCATTTTCTCGATTAAACTTCAGAAAAACAAAAGAAATGATCTATTAGTCTTCAAGCCTAGGGCTTCTTTTCCAAGTCTTCTTCATCAAGCTTCAGCTTGGGATTCCTCAATTTTCAGGTATGTGCATATTAGATAAGGGTTCCTTTTACCCTTATTCCCAAAAAACTTAGAGTTTTATAATGATTTTATGGTTTTTATTAAACTAGAGTTCTTGTTCAAATATGCAGATTTCTGTAGAATTGATTCCTTGTGATTACTACTTGATTTCTATTCTTATTTAAATGATTATGCATGAATTCTTACAAATATTTGATAGGAAGAGAACTTAGCTTGAAACTGTAGTATTTTCACATGAATTAGCTTTTCCTTCAGAATCAAGTTCAGATTGTTAGCATTCAGTTTAAAACAGAACTTAGTTAGTTTCAGTATTTAGTCTTTTAGAAATCAGTTCAGCATAATTAAATTCTGACTCAGTTTTCAGAATATCAATTTAAATGAGATATTAGTATTTTCAGTTTGGGAGTAGTACTTAGTACCGATTTAGACTAGGGTCCCAGTTTACCCAAATTTCCAGAATTACATGCCACCATAAGTCTATTTAGTCCCCCAATTGGGCCTCAGTTTTAGTGATCACGATAGTCATGCCTTTATACCTTGGCAAGGTATATTGAGTCCTCTTAATGGGGCGTGTACATTGGACTCCATATTTAGCTCACGTGGTTTATGTCGGGTAATAGACTCTCCCATAAACTCAAATTTAGTAGATTGTAAAAGATCCACAGTTCAGCTAAGTTGCATCTTAGCATGATTTTTTCTTAAGATTATATGTCACTTTAGTCATATTCATATTATGATGGGGGGTCATTGTACTACAGTTCAGTTTTGCACTTAGCTTGCATTTTAGTACAGTTCTCAGTATTATCAGCATGTCTAGTTGATTTACATTTTTTATATCTCACATGCTCAGTATATTTAAATTATTGATCGCATACCTTCTGTGTTGCATCTTATCATGATGCCGGTTCAGGCGCCCATCTCAGCATCGCGGTTAGTGCATTCTGATGCCACGTCAATGACTATTAGTGGTGATTCCTCATCATCCAAGGACGCACTTTATTGATTCTTTAATTGGTAGTAGTATCTTTCATTTTCCGTATTTTGAGTTAGCTGGGGGCTTGTCCCAGCAACTCATCAGTAGTAGAGGCTTCCAAACATAGATTCAGATGTTCAGCTTATTTCATCTTGGATTTTTTTCAGACTTATCTTATTTCAGAACTTATTTGGATTGTATTATCATTTATTGATCTAGCTCAATTTAGCTTTAACTTAGTCTTACATTTACTGAATTTTTAGTGTTATTCCATGCCATGGGTTAGCTTGAGGTAACTTATGGCCTTAAGAACCATGTTACATCCAGGTTATAGACTCGGGGCGTGACACATATAATCAATTTATTACCTGCAACCACATACACTTGTGTGTTTGTTGGAAGGCAACATGTTTTTGGCGTCATTGGTGGGGACTTAAAGAAATAACAAGTTAAATCTTTTTAATGTTTTTGTTTTAGATTTTTTAAATGCTAAGGACTTAGTCTTAGCCGTGTTATTGTAGGTGGAAAGTTTATGCAAAGTTCTGACAAGGAAACACACTCTCCCAAAACCATTGAGAACTTAACTTCATTCTATCCGGAAAAGAAAAGGTTATTTTATCAAAGATTGAGAGAGAAAGCTTTGTTGCAAGCACAGAGAAACCACCTACCTGCAAAAATGGCTAATTAAAATCCAATAATGTTTGAAAACCCACTACCTACCCCCAGTACCAGTTTGAAATGTGGTAGTCCCACTTGCTGGTAATGTAGCTTCTCATATTGTTAATTAGAGTCTAGTATACACTCATTTTCACTACTTTTTACTCATATCTAAGCCTTATTTTGAGGATGTTTTGGCCTTATACTTGTAGTTTATGATTGATTTCATGATTTACTACTTTTACAAGGTATTTTTTGCAAATTTGATGAAAGAAGCTATAAAAAGAGATGAAAATGGAGCTCAGAATGCCAAATTTGGCATATTGAGCTATAGAGTGAAGTTAAAAGGTCGCAAGGCGATATCTATAGAAAAGAGAGGTAAAAAATACACCCCTATAAAGTAAATACACTAAGAATGAGAATCCTCGGGCGAGCAGAAGGAGCTCGTGATGCAAGCCCTAGACCAAGCAAGGGGAGCTCCCGTCATACGCAGCAACATATTTTGTCTTTGTCCCAACCCAACCTAGAGAGGCCTTTTGAAGTGTTTTATAATTTATAAATACCCTTCCTAGTTAATTTTTAGAGTGTATTCTGTATATTTTGGAGAATCAATAGAATCATAGAACAAGAAGTGTCATGCCCCAACTTCGAGAGGCTCAATTGGCACCAGATGTTTGCCTATACCTAAGCCAACCCTTGCTTGACAATCATGATACTAGCGTAATACCAAAAACAAAATCAAGAGAACGAATAAGTATATATTGTCTTAAAAATAAGCTCTCTCCCAGCAAGCCTTTTTCAACATAACCTGTAATAAACTTGACTAATCCCAACAATTCATATTGAACTGAAACTAAATCATGTGCCAGCCGTCAAGGCCACCATGCTCTCTATAATCATGTAATTCAATAATGGTCATCCAGGCCACCATTATATATAGAAACATGTAAGCTAAACACATATATAAATATATTATCAAGGTCAATAGGCTGTTGTGCTTAAAGAACAAAACAACAAGGCCAACATGAATGACAATGCACATCTATACAACCTAAAGTTTGAAGGACTATAAGAGTAATACAACTTGGTTGGGATAGGGATCTGACCTACCCAAAAGCTATTTACAACAAAAGATAACAAACCTCAGAAACTCTAGCCCCTGCAAAAGAAAGTGGCTATCCAACATGTTGTAGCTCATCCATACTACTGAGAAGGTCTCTCTGTTCATCTATTTGGATATGCAAGCATGAATACGGCGCCCTAGGCAATGGGGCATCATAATGAGATAAGTTACCAAGCATGTAAGGTGACATAATAACTGAGCAGGAATCATAAAGTGATGAAAGTAACCAAAGCAAAGAGTCAAAGATAACCTTACTGTACCTATCATTTTCTGAATTAAAGCATAAAAATAATAATCAAACAACAACCAAACTGGTACCCCATGAGCTCGGCAGGTACAAACAACAATCAAACAACCTACTCAGGCCCGCATAAGCTCGGTAGGTACCATTAAATCTATATACTCCTATATGTCACAATCTGTCCCCATAGGAAATCAATATAGCTCTAGAATCATCAACATACCCTCGTAGGAATCCACTCATAGCCCTGTTAGGCATCAACATAGCCCCATAGGCATTAGCGTGTAGCCCCTTTAGGCAATTTGAGTGTAAGTGAACAGGACTCAATATAACCTCGTAGGTAACCATAACAACCCATAATTTGATTCGTATTAGCTTGGGAGGCAATTGGAATAACCCATAGGTTTTCGCTAATCTCAATAGCCCCTTAGGCATATAGCCTCGTAGGCACAAGTCTGTTGCTAACTACGATAGCCCCAAAGGAAACAATGAATAATCAAGCAGCATAGAGACAAGCAATATAGCTATAAGCAACCTATACGAATAATCTCTAAGTTGTATCTAACACAAGGTCACTACTAATAGAAGAAGAATCCCGAAAAGGGCTGAAGGAAACCAATAACAAGACACCATGTCTACGGGTAAATCAGCAGAACATATGTTCACTATAGTTATCTATTCCTGTATAGAAATATCACTTTATTAATAACTCATTCAAACTAATAATGTAACATACTCTTTACACATATAGCTAGTGATGGGCTAAAAACAATTTAGCATACAACGTAATTTTTAAAAACAATTTAGTAGAACTTAAATTTTCTTTACATGCTGCGATAATAATCTCACTGTATTGCTTCAAAGCTGTATGGTAACATGCCAAAAGAAGGAAATAGTCTTAACATACCTGAAATTCGAGCTTTAAGTACCCAGATGGAGATTTTAATACCCAAGAAAGCAGTAAACAAGGTGGATCCAAAGCGTTAGTAGCCTAATCTATATAACTTTAAGATACATAGATTGACCATCCTATTGATTTCTACCATTTTTTATTCAATGACATAACTTAGGTATATGTAAATATATAGACAAGAGATTAATTGATAAGGATTTTTAAATGATATAGGAAAGTTCTTTCCCTTACTTATTAATTACATTTAAGGGACGTGACCAGCAGATACTAATTAATATGTTACTCAACTCCACTTATTCACTAGTGCATATAGGTTGGTTATCATTACCCAAAAAAAATAATCCTTAAGTAGCTAATTTAGTATCTCCATTAAAATAATAATATATTACAAAAATCTATTAAATAAATACATAAACAAATGTATTATAATTAAATATTTTTTGTTAATACTTAAGGAATTTATGAAATAAAAATATATTTTCTCAAATTCTAATTTAATCGGGTGTCCTTGAACGTGCAAGATTTTACAAGAAATCTCTTTTGTAATAAGGTTACTTCTCAACTCTCTTACTTATCTTACTTTATTATTCATAGATTAGATTATTGCTTGTAATCAGAGTAAGAGTGGCTAAAATCTATCTACCTAGGGTTGTGGTCATAGTATGAACATCATAACTTATATATTATTTGTTCTTGTTGAATCGACGATTATGTTTTATTCTCTTAATCTTGTGCTTACTATTTTATTCTTTGTGACCAATAGGATAAATGAATAATTTCTATAGGAATTCGAGAGATAAAGACTAGAAATAGAATGTTAGTTAAGGGGAGGGGTTCATATAAGATGAATTAGCGTCAAGGACAGAAACATACCTAGATCATCCTGCTTGGGTCAAATATAGGATGAAATGTTATTTTCATTCAAAATTAGTTCGACTATCACCCTTTCAATGATGTAGTTAGAAGGCTCATTCGAATAGACAGTTAGAGTGTGGTGAGAGCCCTGACCATTCTATTTACCATGTGATTCAGCAATTTTATAGATTACTTAAATATACTTAAATAATATATAAAAAGTATGATAGAATTTCGTGAGTGTCATAACCCTAAGTCTTTATATCTATGTGATCAAACTCCTAAATTTTTTGTTTTATTTACTTTATTTGTTAGCATAATAATCAAACCCTATAACTCTTGAATTGGATAAAACTTGTGTTTACAACCATAATAGTAGAATAGTTAGCTTGTTAGAAATTAAGTCCATGAGGGATCAATAATACTGATTGCTTGCAATCACTTTATTACTTGCGACTATGTATACTTGTGTGTGTATTGGTAGGAAAATATATTTTTGACGCCGTTGTTGGGGACCTAAAGTATTGACAGGTAAAATCTTCTTACTATTGTGTTTGTCTCTATAAGTGTTAACAGCTTAACCTTAGTTGTGTTATTGTAGGTCACATGTTTATGCTAAGTCCTAATAACAAGGCAGATCATTCCAAAACAAAAGAAGGTCTAACACCATTCCTACTAGAACCCAAACGGTTCCTCCATATATGGTTAAGGGAGAAAGCATTGTTGTAAGCATAAAGCGACCAACCACCCATAATAATGGTAGATTTGTGGTGGAAAACCCACTGACTCTAGTTGCAATCAGAGAAGTGTCATTCCCACTAGCCGATTTGTACCCTCCAGTATTGTAAAATCGAAAATAAACATAATATGGGAGCTGAAATAAAATATGGTGCAACTATTGCACTCAAGCAGATAATCTATTGATTTATCACATAAGAACCCCGCAAGTGCAGACACTTATATCACAATGGGAGTATTATCAGACTATCACTACACCAAAAGAGGGTTTTAGCAATAATTTTAGTGCAATATGTATTTCTGCAAAAATATTAATTGGCAATTATTTAAATTCCATGAAATCTAATGTAGCTAAAGCCATTAGTGGAATTTATTCTGAATGCTTGTAAAGACCTATTTATTGGCACTAAAAAAAATTGTTTTAGTCGCATTTATTTTGTGACAATTCCTATAGCTGCTAAAGTTAACTTAGAAATGTTTTTCCAACATATTTTTGTGACTTTTATTATTGGCAGTAAAATGCAATAATTGCCACTAAAGAAAGTTTGTTTTAATGGAAATTATTATTGCTGCTAAACTTTGCCATAGCTTGACCTTAATCAACGTATTTAATCACACACTATTATTTAACATTATGCCAGAACAACTACACAAAAATCAGGATTCTAGGCATCACCTTTTAAAATTAGAGTAACAAGTCTTCATTTCTGAAAGCTATCAAACATTTTAGTTCTTTTTTATGGTATCATGAATAAAAATTACATAGTAATTTCATTATCTTCCTTCAAAAGTAGTCCAAAATCCAATCATTTCATTATCTTCCTTCAAAAGTAGTCCAAAATCCAATCTTAGTTTGAGTCACATAATCAAATTTATCAATTATTCATAATAAAAAATATCAATTAGCTTGTTAATATTTCTGTAAAGCTTCAGCACAATAAAGTCTTCCAAATGTCAAATCTCTAGACATTATAGTGTTTTCCTCCCTGCATATAACTGATCAGATAAAACTAAACAGACTTATATGGTTCTTCTGTTGCACAACTTCTCGAGTCCTTTCACTTCTTATGAGATCCCATCATGTATGTGGATCTTCATTTTTATTCCATGATCATGTTATTCTCATGTGCCAATCAAACACAAGCCCTTAAGATATTCTCAAGCATTTCCCTTTACTTTGAAATGGCATTCACCACTTGTGTACCTTTTGGTAGTAGCTTACCAATTCACAACACAAACATCAAAATTGTTCAGCTTAGAGCTATTATATTTAAGAGAGCTAAAGATTGGAGTCTAAGATGATGCCTCCTATAAATTTAGGTTCAAGGTATTGTGTCCATGTGATGATTATAATGACAACCTTTTTGTTAATATGAAGCCTTCTTTTGGCTCAAATAGATGTGACAAAATGTTTGCATGAGTCGGCTACCGAAGAAAAAATGATTAAGTATTCTCTATTACCAATTCCAGGGGTCACAAATTTTCATGTTATTAGAGTAGAGATAATGAGAATATCTTGTAGTGTTATTATTATGGTATTTTCCCAACCAAATAACTATTGAGTCTAGTACTTTATGAACGAAACCTGGTAATTGCACACTACTTTTGGTGCTATTTCTACAAAATGAAAGAAGCTTCAAGAGAATTTACTAGAGAGGCCTTTCACTCTTGCAGTCTCCCACATATGTAACATATTGAATCCTATATCCCAATATCATTTACTACCTTAATCCCAACGACATTTTCCAGGTTCTCTCCTTGTTCGTATACGATGACATTGTTTGTGTCATGATCCAAATCACGATAGGTCGTGTGGAAACCTACTCAATTCTGACTCTAGAGGAGAAACCCTTATTACCCAATTATCATTAAATAAAATTATTTTAAGCAGTTCTATATTCTATTATCCAAGTGAAAACTCATAATCATAGATTCAATTAAGCTTGAAAACATACAGTCATTTTGAAATAGTAAATACAACTTTTTCTCCAGGACCTAGTCTACACATGTACAAGAGCTTCTAAATAGGGAATATGAAAAGAAAATGTACGACACAACTTCTGCCTATGAAATGAAAAACACAGAAGTTGCTGATAGAGACTCGTCACTTCAAGCAATGAAACTTCAGCCAACCTGTCACATACCTACACCCAAAAAAATGTAGCAAGTGTAATACAAGTACACCATATATAGTGGTAGGTATCATTAGCTGACTAAGTTTAGATCATGCATTACACATATAGAAATCAATGGAACAACAGTTAATCCAAATCAACGTTCCATAGTATAATATTAGGCCATTTATTACATATTCCTAACAATTACATAATTCATTACTATCTTCTTTATTCCAATTATATCATGGCCATCATTGCTACACATTTGCTTTCCTTTCCAATAGGTTCAATGAACACAACACAATCCATAACACTTAGTATTAACCAGACTACAATCGTTTATCACTGCAAATCATATTAACCACAAGTTATTCCTTACTCTTTAATCATTTACCATTTATTTGTGATTCTTGCCCACATCCTAAGTTCACCCAACAATAAGACATGACATATCACATAACATAGATTTTTGGAACACAAAATCAAATAAGGACTCAACTAACCAATTAGGACTTATTCACATTTTTAAGGTAACCCAACAATCACAGAGAACTAATAGTCTAGATAACCCACTAATCACTATAGTCTGGCAAATAAACATCAATCACAGACATATCAAGTGTCAACAGTCAAGGACATAGCAGTCACCAAGCATAGACATATTAAGTCATACAAATAGTACCATTATAAGAAGCCACATCCCAAGCTACGGATCCTGCTAATACACATCTCTCAGACATATAATCTTTGTTCCTTATCAATCTCAATGTCTCCCTAGCAAAACTCACTCAAACACTCATATGTACACATATGTAAAGGGTCTTATTTTTTTCAACTAGTCATGACCTACAGAGGATGCACCATGGTCCATGTATTATAACGGTATGGTACCTGATCTATAATAATAGTAATAATATTGTATTATCATGATAGATGATCTGTAATAATAATTTCATGCCCCAACCTTGGGGGAGAGGGGGCAACTGGCACCTAATGCCAAAACTTAGGCCAAAGTCAACCCTGCTAAACTACTTGTCAATGGCGCATAGCAGCCACACACAATCAAGAAAACAAATAAGTATATATCGGCTTAAAAATTAGTCCTCGGCCCGCAAGGCCCCTCTCAACAACTCTAGAAAGAAAATAGCTACTCCCAACAGATCATATGAAGAAATAAGCAGGTAGCACATAAGTCCTGTTTGGGCTGTCAAGACCGCCATGATATCTAAGATAGCATAAATTCTATACAGGCCATAAAGGCCACTATGATCTCTATAAAAAACTGAAAACATATATATACAATGTAAACTAAACCAATGAGCTGCTAAACTGCAAACAAAACAACAACAAGGCCCAATTGGCTAACCAGCTATAGCTAATAAACATACAAGGCCAAAATAGCCACCATTGTAGCTATGAAACCCAACATACTAGTTTGTAAGCCTCTATGAATATAATACTTTGTGAGACAGGTCCCCAACCTACCCAATAACTATAAACAACAAAAAGACAAACCTCTGAGACTCTGGTAATCCCTAAAAGAAAAGAGTCAACCAACCCACTGAAAGCTCAACTATACTACCCGATAGGTCTGTCTAGTTTTGCTCAGAACCTGCAGGCATGAATGTAGCACCCCTAGTCCATGGGGCATTAGTATGAAATAATGGACCAATCATGTAAGGAAAGCTAAAAACTGAAACTAAAGTGGAAAGACTCAACAAAAGGGAAGGAGTAAAACAGAAGTACAATAACTTACCTTCCTGCAATAACATACTATCTAAAGAACATATCAGACAATAACTTTACCTATCCCCCATAAGCCTGGCAGGTACAAATAGCATATAATAACCATAAGTCCTAACAGGCATAAACCATCGCTAAATACCCATACCGACCCCCTTACTTGGACCTCAATGATGATTTGATCTGAACTATATGACTGTACATATGTCATGTATCACTGCAACTCTGAGGCTTTTTAATACCATATATGTGGCTTCCCCATAGGTACAACTTATCTATCCCATAGTTATGGTCTGCCCGACTTATAGGCATTGTCTACCCTACCCAAAGACGTGGTAATGTAATGTAACTGCTACATCATAGGTAAAGCCTTCCTGTCCTGTAGGTATGGTGTGCCTGGCCCAGAGGAATGGTAATATAATGTAACTGCTACCCTATAGGTACAACATGCCCATCTCGTAGGTATGGTTTGCCCGGCCCAAAGATACGGTAATAGTAACAAGAATGTAGGCTCCAAAATCCTGCAGTGTCAGTGTCTGCTGAGGCCAAAACAAGCATATAGGCAGAAGCAAGATGATAAAAACAACACAATAACATCATGTAATTATAGGTGACCACCTTGACATGCCTGCTTGTGCAGTCTTACAAAAATATGAATATCTCTTTATTATGAAGTCATACGGATAAACGATTTAGTGCATTGAAAACTAGACTCATAGAAATTTGATTTCGTAGGTCGGGGGCCTTCTAACTCTTTATAGATTGGGAGGAAATCTTCGAGACATTTGACCTAAATTTTCAGAGAATTTTTTAATGACATTTACAATAACTTTTCTCGACTTTTATTTTGCAACTTGCTTGACTTTAAAACTTAAAATACAACCATTGTGAATTTAAAATACCCTATAAAACATACTTCCTAACATCTTAAGCTCTTGGTCTTATCCCAAAATTATGAGTTAATCCAATATTCAAATGGGTGGGGTGTTACATCCTCCCCTCCTTAGGGACATTCATCCTCGAATAATGATAATGTATGTGGTATCATAAGAAACAAAGCAAGAACACCTATAATACAATATGTACCTCAAGTACTCAAGTGTGGGTCTACTATCTATCTATTCTGAAAATCATATGAAGAAGTGAACAAGAAAATATATCTGGGCTTCGTGTCCTCTTTAGCTTCCCATGCAATCTCCTAATATTATGGTTCCACTATAACACTTTCACTGAAGCTATATCCTTATTCTGCAAGCTCCTAATTTGGCGGTCTACTATGACAACTAGGACTTCTTTATAAGATAATTCCTCTAAAATTTGAACATCTGTCGTTAGTATTATATGTGTTTGATCTTTGATACACTTTTGTAACATAAAAACATGAAAGACAGGGTGCACTGCTTCAAACTCTGATGGTAGCTCTAGCTAGTAATCAACTATGTATATTCGTCGCACAATACGGTAAGGTCTAATATATCGAGGGCTCAGCTTGCCCTTCCTGCCAAATCGCATAATGCTCTTCATTGGCAAAATCTTCAAAAAGACTTAATTGTCAACATTGAACTCTAAGTCCCATTTCCTAACATCTCAATATGATTTCTGGCAGCTCTGAGCTATCAAAAATTTCTCTCTGATCATCTTAACCTTTTTAATGGTCTATAATCCATGCAACCCAAACTCTCCAACCTCGAATTATCTAAAAGGGGATCGACATTTATGCCCACATAAAGCCTAGTATGGTGCCAGACCAATACCTTAATGATAACTTTTATTATAAGAAAACTCAATAAGTGACAAGTGATCATCCCAGTTTCCTCTGAAATCTAGCACACATGCCCATAACATATCTTCGAGCGTATAGATCGTACATTTGGCTTGGCCATTAGTCCAATAATAAAAAGTTGAATTAAGCTTAAACTGAGTCCTCAAATCCTTTTTGAAAGATCTTTAGAAATTTTGTAAACCGGGCCCCTCAATCCGAAATAACTAATACTAAGACACCATGAAGCCTGACTATCTCTCTTCTGTACAACCCATCATATTTTTTAGCTAAGAATGTGGAAGTGACTAGCAAGAAATAGGCAGATTTTGTTAGCCTATCGATATACACCCAGATAGAATCAAACATCCATCGCGAACGAGGCATGCCTATGACAAAAATCAATATTTATCACCTCCCACTTCCATAATGGAATCACTTTCTCCTGCATTAGCCCACTTGGATTCTAATGTCTACCTTTACCTGCTGACAATTTAGGCACTGTGCCACAAAATCAGCTATGTCCCTCTTTATTCTCGGCTACCAATAAATCTCCTTAATATCATAATACATTTTCGTGGATCCTAGGTGAATAGAGTATCGAGAACGGTGTGCCCCTTCCATAATATGTGTCAAGACCCAATTTCCCGATCATGATGGCACCTACAACCCTCCTAGTAGGTGAACCAATTCCCGTAGCCTGGAACGGTTAGTAATGGGATACCTTCTAACAGTTTAAGCAGAAGATTTGATACATAAGAGAGATATAAACAAGCGGAATCTAAACCAACCCAAAACCTGGTATCAAAGCGTATAAGAGCCGAACTACATCAGGAGTACAAAGGTCCAAAAGTCATATATACACAATATCTTCGAAACAATAAGAGTACAAAATACACCAAGGATAACTGAAGTCAAGCTCTGAATGCCAAGAGCTCACCGTCAGCCTGGATGATCCAAAAATTGTACCCCGCACGAGTCTCCGACGTGCTAACGGCGATGGCCCATGCTAGGATCGTCACCAGAAGATGTAGAGAGTAGGGTGAGCACCAAATTCAAAGCATAAGGTACCCAGTAGGTATCATAGGCTGACTGGGCACATATAAAGTAAAAGAGCATTAACAGGCAGAGTAGGAACAAACAGTCACAGAATTCAACGATAAGCACACAGGAGCTAGCCCAGAGGGAAGACAGTAGAAACAACATATAAGGATAGCATATAGAATATATACACATAACAGGCACATGTGAAATTAAGGACAACGCACCTGGGATCCTTGCAAAAATAGTATGTATAAGAATAAGTTCTAGAAATGGGTGGTATACCGGTATTCTCAAGTATAAGGAAAAAGGGAGAGAAGAATAAAGGTAGACATGCTGGACATAAATGAATTAATACCCAATCGAGTTATACAAAAATCAATCCAGGAACTCACCACCTTACAGTATTCATGCTCATACTCAACCGTAATAGGGAACAATATCAGAATAAAGTAACAAGAGTCTACCTACAGTCCCTCGGTCGTCCATACAATCGAGGAATGTAATCAAGTTAAAACAAACCCTCTGGTATCCCATACTACCAGAGCGTACAATCAACAAATAGCAAACAAGGGTAGTATTTCAAACAATGGATGCTATGATGCATGAAAACCTCGGGGTGAAATAGAACCTCTGTATGTACCTCCTCCGGTGCCGATCAGGCCCCGCAGGCAGGTTCCATGGAAGAACACAGCCCGTATACCTCTACTCTACCATATACCCTTCCCCCCGTCACACGAAGCCCAAAGTGTCAGGCCCGGAGCGGCAAGGTCCATGGAGGTCTCGGACCCCATACTAAAACTCATAATCAAACTGTGTCCTCCGGAATCGAGTGCGGTTCAAGTCAGTGGCTAAGTCTCAAATATGCATTTCTAGACCTTGTCTAGGACCAAACCAGTGAAAATATGTCTCAAAAACTCTTCCAAGGGTGCTCGGGCACAACTAGGTCTAAAATAGTAGTAAAAATATCTCAGATGCTCGACCCGGCCGAGCCTGATATCATTTCAAATCAGTAAGAAAACTCAGCTAGCACTCCGACCCGGTCGAGTCTAGCAATAGTGATAAATCATGATAAAACCATATTTTTAACCTTCTTTTACCCCAAGAAGATCCACGTATCAAGTCAAATCATTTTCAAATCCAATTTCATTGAAAACGAGCCCCTGGGGCCATGCAAGGTTTAGAAAATCAGTTTATGTAGGCCCAAAGCTAAAAACCATAATAAAATGTGAAAAAACCTATTTATATGTATGGAAATGATATGATCAACCCAAATAGCTGCCCGACAGCTGCACAGGCTCCGAAGCTACTTAGCAAGCACAAACAGCCTAGAAGGATATTTCTATGTCCAGGACTCGCGGACATTCCCAATAATCCCATTTTCTATGTTCCAGAGTCACCAAGATCTCACGGGGTCACAAGGGTAATAAATATGTCAACTAATAGGAATACTACACACAACGGAGGAAAGAAATAAAATGAATCATGGAAAACTGATAAGGGTCTGTGGTACCAACCTAATAACCCAACTCAAGGATGCCAACTAGTATAATTTTACCTGATATATGCGAAGTCTAGGGGGTTAAGCCGTAACCTACCTGTCGTTCGATGACAAGCTGCGAGAATGATGATATCCGAGGTTGAGCTACTCCGAGAAGCTCCAAACGAGAATCAAACTATCAAATTCATGAATAAAATGTTATGATGAGTCTAATGATACCCATATTGCTACAATTGTAGCCGGGTCGATATCTGGATCAAAAGCGAGCCTGCAGGGCTCGCAACCCAAAACCAAAAATGAAAAGAACCACAATGACCCCAACGATGCCAAGAAGGCATGCTCCAAATTGGAGAACAATTGGACAAGGGAAGGGCACCAAAATTGCCCGCCCAAGTTGGGGATTAAAATATTGAAATTTTGAAAATAAAAATAGAAATTGGGCAAGAATTACATACCAAAACGATGGAAAATCAGCCCAAGATGGATAAAACTTCACACCCACGAACATGCATAAGTTTAGGGGGCAGAATCCATCACAAAATCCAAGCTTCGGATGAGGATCAATGGAGGAATTAAGAGAAAAACTGAAGAAGGAAGGTTGGGGAAGATAACTTAGCAAGAGGCAAAGAACTACGGATAATCGACGAACAAATAATTCCCCAAGGTTTAGAACTGAATTGGAGAAAAATGGTGGAGAGAATTTTGAGTTTTAGAGTGAGAAAAGTGAGGAGAAGGGCTGGAAAAAATGAAATGACAGCAATAAATAGCTGCTGTCCGCAGCTGATTTTCTGCACTTTTTAGAAAACTCGACGGGGCATTTTGGGCACAATCGGAAATCGATATTCAAAAACTAATAGTGCTAATAGAGTGGAAACGATGTTTCGGACTCAATGGAATCAACAAAACTTCCATAAGAGGTTGTTTCAGAGAAATATTGACCCAAGTCAACACTAACAAAAAGCAACTCAAAGGCTCGAAATGAGTCCGACTCACCCGGAACCCGAACCAACCATCTTCCTAGCCCAAACATAACATTCCGGAGCTGATGGAATCGTCGAATTTCGAATCAAACACTCTGATCATCGAAAGTCACCCGAAGTTACACTTTCAACTCCAAATGGCCTGAAAACTGAGAAAACCACACAAAACCCACATTGAAAGTTCTCAGGCCTCAACTAAAGGTCTAACTAGACCAAACTCATCAGTCCGAAGCTAACAGAACTGTAAGAATTCAATTCCGAGCATGTTAGCTAAGAATGTTGACTAAATTCAACGATATTCTAAGTTTAAAGCTCTAAAAGAGGTAAACAGCTAAAATGACAAGATGAACGACTAGGGCACCGAACTACCGGTCCCAGCAAGCCATAAATGACTTGGGGCCGCTACAGGAAGGCTCTATCAGTGCAATAAATTCAAAAATGCGAAGATGACCAGAAGGGTCATCACAACATCCACTACTAAAAAGACTTTCGTCCTCGAAAGTCAAGAAGAAGTGAGTACCTGAAGGCTCGTACAACTACGGATACTGAGCATGCAACTCACTCGTACAACTACGGATACTGAGCATGCAACTCACTCTCGGTATCCCAAGTAGCCTCCTCGACCGGATGATGCCTCCACTGCACTTTCTTAACCGGAATCTCCCTAGATCTCAACCTCCTGATATCTCTGGCCTGAATAGCTATTGGCTCCTCAACAAATGATAAACTCTCATCTAACTGAATCGAATCCCAATGCAACACATAAGACTCATCAGGCACATACCAGCGCAACATCGAAATATAGAAAACTAGGTGAACAGCTGAAAATATCAGAGGCAAGGCTAATATGTAGGCAACACTACCAACCCTCTGTAGAATCTCAAACAACCCAATAAACCTGGAGCTAAGCTTGCCCCGCCGACCAAATCTCATCACGCCCTTCACGGGCGATACTCGGAGGAAAACTAGATCACCAATACTGAACTCCAAGGCATGAAGTCTACAATCAGCGTAGCTCTTCTGCCTACTCTGGGCTGCTCTAAGTATGTCCTGGATCAAACAAACTCAGCCCAAGGAATCTCTAAGTAAATCTGTACCCTGCGGTCTGGACTCTAACCCATCAAACCAACCAATGGGCGATTTGCAATGCCTACCATATAAAGCCTCAAAAGGTGCCATGCCAATGCTCGAATGAAATCTATTATTACATGCAAACTCAGCCAATGGCAAAAACTGATCCCATGAACCTCCAAAGTCAAGAACACAAGACCGAAGCATATCCTCCAGGACCTGAATAGTCCTCTCGGACTGGCCATCTGTCTGTGGGTGGAAAGCAGTACTAAGATGAACCTCCATAACCAAATCCCTATGTATAGCTCTCCAGAACTGGGATATGAACTGAGTGCCGCTATCTGAAATGATAAAAGCTGGGACCCCATGCAACCGTACAATCTCACGAATGTAGATCTGAACTAACCTCTCTGCCCCGTAGAAAGTCTGAACTGGAAAGAAATGTGTTGACTTAGTCAGCCTATCAACGATCACTCAAATGGAGTCAAACCCCCAAGTAGTACGAGGCAAACCAACAACAAATTCCATAGTAATACCTTCCCACTTCCACTCAGGAATGGGAAGTCGCTACATCAAACCACCCGGTCTCATATGCTCGAACTTCACCTGTTGATAGTTCAAGCACTGAGATACGAACTCTGCCACATCCCACATCATACCACTCCACTAGTAAAGTTGTCTCAAGTCTCTATACATCTTCTCTATGCCAGGATGGATGGAGTATCTGGAACAATGTGCCTCATGGAGTATAAACTGTATCAAATCACCAACTCTCAGAACACAAAGTTGACCCTTAAATCTCAAAATCCCATCAGAACCCAAGGTAGCCCGGATGGCCTCACCCCGAACCACTTGATCACACAAACTCTGATCCTCTAACTGTCGGCTCTGAATCTGATCAACTAGAGTAGAACAAACCTCAACACTGGCAAGAACTCTGTTGGGATCCGATAAGTCACGCCTAACCAAACAGTTAGCCAAGGACTGGATGTTCAAGGCCAACGGTCACTCAGATGTTGAAAGTGAAGTTAGGCTGCCCATACTCACTGCCTTCTGACTCAAGGCATCCGCTACCACATTTGCCTTGCCCGGATGGTATAAAATAATGAAATCATAGTCCCTCAACAACTCAATCCATCTCATCTGTCTCGAGTTCATCTCGCACTGACTCATAATGTACTGAAGACTACGATGGTCAGTGAATATCTCACAATGAACTCTAATAGATAGTGCCTCCATATCTTGAGCGCGAAGACTATCGCCGCCAACTCTAAGTCATGAGTGGGCTAGTTGCACTCATAAACCTTCAGCTGCCTCGATGCATATGCTATCACTCGACCCTTCTGCATCAACACACAACCAAGACTGACCCCTGAAGCATCATAATACACGGAGAAACTCTGACCCTCAACCGGCAAAGTCAAAACTGGAGCTGAAGTCAATAAGGCCTTAAGCCTCTGGAAGCTATCCTCGCACTGATCAGACCACTGAAATAGAACATCCTTCCTAGTCAGCATAGTCAAGGTGTTGCTATGGAAGAAAATCTCTCAACGAATCATCTGTATTACCTGGCTAACCCAACAAAGTTGCAAACCCCGGTAGGAGTAGTAGGTCTAGGCCAATCACGAATCGCAGAAATCTTACTCGGATCAACCCTAATCCCATCCTTAGACACCACATGTCCTAGGAATGCAACTTACTCTAGCCAAAACTCACACTTTGAGAACTTGGAATAAATCCAATGATCTCTCAAAGTGTGAAGTACAATTCTCAAGTGTTGCTCATGCTCATCACTACTCGGGGAGTATACCAGAATGTCATCAATGAAGACTATCATGAACAGATCCAAGTATGGGCTAAGCACCCTATGCATCAAGTCCATGAAGGTTGCGGGGGCATTAGTCAACCCAAAAGATATAACCAGGAACTCATAGTGGTCGTAACGTGTCCAAAATGCTATCTTAGGGATGTCCTATGCCCTAATCCTCAACTGATGGTAGCCAGACCTCAAATCAATCTTAGAAAACACGGCAAAACCCTGAAGCTGATCAAATAAGTCATCAATCCTGGGAATTAGATACTTATTCTTCACTGTCACCTTATTCAACTGTCGATAATCAATACACGTCTGCATCCCTCTTCTTCACGAAGAGAACAGGAGCACCCCAAAGAGACACACTCGATCTAATAAACCCCTTAGCTAACAAATCCTAGAGCCACTCCTTAAGCTCTCTCAACTCAGCAGGAGCCATACGGTAAGGAGGAATAAAAATGGTCCTGGTGCCTAGCTCTAACTCAATGGCAAAATCGATATCCCTCTCAGGTGGAAGGCCTGGCATATCAGTAAGAGCTAATGGAACTATTAGAATTCAATTCTGAGCATGTTAGCTAAGAATGTTGACTAAATTCAACGATATTCTAAGTTTAAAGCTCTAAAATAGGCGAACGGCTAAAACAACCAAACGAATGACCAGGGCACCGAACTATCGGTCCCACTAAGCCATAAATGACTTGGGGACGCTACAAGAAGGCTCTAATAATGCAATAAATGCAAAAACATGAATATGACCGAAAGGGTCATCACAATATGTTGTCGAAGCTCTACAATTTCCGAAACACATACTTGGTCGTTGAATATGAAGACTCCATCTTTTTCTATATCAAAAATTAATGACTCTCACTACTAATCCTTGCCTCTGAGTTGCTCTAAGTTGGGATCCTTGTGTTATTGTGCCTTCACCTCCACAACTAGAGATGATACAATTGTATCCTAAATTATGACCCCAGTATCATGGGAGTTTAATAATCTAACCCCCAAACTAGCTAGCTGATGGAGCTCTCGGGCTATATCCCGCTTCTCTACTTCCAAATATGATAGATTATTCATGGAATTACAACTGAGGGCATCTGCTACTATATTAGCTTTCTCTGGATAATATAAGATATTTTAATCATAGTCTTTCATCAATTCAAGCCATCGGTGCTATCATATGTTCATCTTTTTCAGTCTAAAAATATATTGGGGGCTTTTATAATATGCAAAAATATCAACATCAATGCCATACAAGTAATGCTTCCAAATCTTTAGGGCATGAACAATTGCAGCTAACTCAAAATTTTAGGTCGGGTAGTTTTTCTCATCCTTCTTTAATTGTCTAAAAGCATACACAATTACCCTTCTGTGTTGCATCAGAACCCAAACTAGCCTAACTCTTGAAGTGTCACAATACATTGTGTAGCCCTCTGGACCCTCTAATAAGGTCAGAATTGATGTTGAAGTCAATCTATAATTCAATTTTTTGAAACTCCTTTCGTAAGCTGCAGTCCACTGAAACTTTAGCTGCTTTTTGAGTCAACTTTGTCAAGGGTGCTGAAAGTGAAGAAAATCCTTCCACAAACCTTCCATTCTACGTGGTTATCCCTAGAAAGTTATGAACTTTTGTCGTGATGGTGGTTTTAGGCAAAGTCTTCATGGCCTCAATCTCTTATAAGTCAATATAAATATCAATATCTGATACAATAAGGCCCAAAAATGCCATATAATGCAACCAAAACTCACACTTCAGAAACATAGAATACAACCTCTAATCTTAGAGTATCTGAAGTGGCGCTTGGACATGGTCTCTATGCTCAGTCTCTGAATGAGATATACCAAAATATCATCAATAAATATTATGACAACAAGTCTAAGAATGGCCTAAAGATACTATTCATCAGGTCCATAAATACTGCTGAGGCATTCTTTAACCTAAAATACATCACAAGAAACTCAAAATGGTCATATCTGAGCTTGAAGTTTGTCTTTGGAATTTCACTTTCTTGAACAAGTACATGGTGGTACCCTAAATGTAAATCAATCTTTGAGAATCATCGAGCATCCTGTAGTTGGTAAAAAAACCATCAAACCTTGGTAGTAGATACTTGTTCTTTAAAGTCACCTTATTTAGTTTTTGATAGTCTATACACTTTCATAATAAGCCATCTTTCTTCCACACAAATAACACTGGTGTACCCCATAGTGATGCGCTAGTCTTAATGAAGCCCTTATCTAATAAATCTTTCAGTTGTTCCTTCAATTCTTTTGGTGTAATTTTATATAGGAGAATTGATATCGGCTGGGAATTTGGTAATGTATCAATAGAAAAATCAGTCTCCCATTCTAGGGAATACCTTGAAGCTTGTTTGGAAACGCATCTGGCAACTCATTAACCATTGGAATAAACTGAAGAGTTGATGGCTTAGGACTAATACCTTAAAATTAGACAATTGGTAAATACAACCTTTGGCGATCATTTTCCTTTCTTGATTATAGGAAATAAACTTGCCTATTGGTGTTCTCGCATTATGTAACACCTCAAAAATCAAACCAGCTATCTAAGTCTGAAACTCAAAAAAAATTCATGTTCCAGGAATGACGGGTCCAAACTACGGGCCATGGTTTGAACCACGGGTTGTGGAATGGAACTGTGATTCCCTTCTGTTGATTTAGCCTCTGGTATGGGACCATGAGTTGGTTCTACGGACCGGGGTTCAGACCACGGGTCTGTCCTGCCGACTCATAAAACCAGATCAGGGGGATGACAAGTTCCCCAGGTTTCACGACTTGGTTGACGACCCGTCATCCATTCTACGGGTTTGTCCTATTGACCCCTAGTATTGCCTTCTGCAGCCTGAATGGTTGGCTAGGAGCCACGAGTTGGAACCACGGGTCATGGTTTTAAACGATGACCCGTAGAACTGACCCGTGATTCCTGAAACCGACCATTTTCTAGCTTTTTCTTAATTAAATCCCAGGGGTATTTTAGTCATTACCCACCCTTTTAACTCCTAAATGAGTATATTTTTGCTATTTTTAGAAGGGTTTTCACCCTCATTAGCCTAAGTCCCTCCTCATTACGTCATTCATCTCCCAAAAAGGGAAAGAACTCTCTCAAGCTCAAGGTCTCAAGCTCCAAGTCCAAGTCTCCTAATCTTTTCAATTTTAAGTGGGTTAACTCCAATCAAGGTATGTGGGTATTCAACAATGGGTTCCTTTAACCCTTGTGCCCAAAACCCTCAATCCTCACATTGAATTATGAACTTGTGAAATTAGGATTTTGATCTAGATTGGGGAAAACTTATGAAATTAGTTTCTATGCTTATATTCATGGCTTCTTATTGCTTAAATTATGATTTTATCATGATTCCCCCATTGGTTTTAAAAGCCCAAGCATTAAAGTTGCTTTCTAGCATGATCCCATTGAATTGCATATTTTCAAGAGAAATTTGACATGATTAGATATCATGACCTTTCTTGAGTTTTTTAAATTGAATGTATAACTCTTCAAGTATGAAATTAGAAAGGTAAAGCATAATTTGAATTATAGTTATGCTAACTCTTTAAAAGTATGAATTTGAATTGCATGGCACCAAATATGTCTTATTGCTTTTCAAACACGTTTTACATCAGATATGTCATCAGTTATGAACCGCTTTGGCATCAGATATGCCCTAGTATTATATGAGTTATATGTATGTTTTGGGAGTAGTATTTAGCATCGAGTTGGACAGGGTGAGAGTACCCTTAATCCCCAAACTACGTGCCCCCATAGGTTTATAAGTCCCCTCTGTTGGGCATCAGATTTAGTGATCACGCCACAGTCATACCTCTATACCATGGCAAGGTATATTGGGTCCTCTCGATGGGGCGTATACATCGGATTCCATGTAGCTCACATGGTCTATGTCGGTTAGAGAACCTCCCTCAGAAATATTTTATGCTTCAAAAATGTATTTGACTCTTATTGAGATTTCAGACTCTTTGCTTATGATCATGTTTTCAGCTTGTGGTATTTCATAGAGTCATTTGCATCCAATTTTACTTTTAAAGCATGATTTTGATTGTTAAAGCATACTTGGCATGTTTTGGCCATGTTCATGCATATCTCATATATTCGGCATTTTCCATAGTACTGACGCATATCTTGCGCTTTATCCTTTGATAATGCAGATTCAGGTGTCCCTTATTAGACCCGTGGCTAGAGCTTCCAGGCCACTCTCTGTTAGCTGTTGGTGAGTCCTTTTAGGTCGAGGACTAGTTATGTTCTTAGTCAGGATTAGCTATTTTATTTTCCATACTTTGAGTTAGCTAGGGCCTTGTCCTAGCAACTCTTTATGTCATGAGTAGAGGCTTTTTAGACATAGACAGCTTTTGAGTCTCTTCTAGATTTTCTATCCCTATTTGACTTGATTATCCATTTATGTGATTCCGCATTTATCTATTATGCTTTTGATTATCTTTTGTTATGCTTGAGAATGCTATGACCAAGGGTTAGCTTAGGGCACTTGTGGTCCTAAGTCCCATGTTACGCCCAGGGGGTAACCTCGGGGCATGATAAAATTTGTATCAGAGCCAGGTTCAAGAGTCCTAGGATGTCTAAAAGTCGCATCGAGTAGAGTCTCATTCATGTGTGTGAAGCGCGCCACATATATGAGAGGGAAGCTATGAGGTGTCTTAGAAAACTTCACTTCTTTCATGATCATATCGTGCGATAGAGCTTAACACTAATGTTTCTCTAATCCTTACTTTGTACATTTCAGATCATGCCTCGATGTGCTATGCCTCAGCGAGCCACTCAGAATGTCGATCCTCCAGTTTTGTCCCCTGAGGTCACAAATGAAAAGTTTAGGAATGCCATCCATTTGCTAGGCCAGACCTTGGCTGATCAGGCCAATCAGCAGGCTTCTGCCCCTGTCTACCCTTTTAGGTCGAGGACTAGTTATGTTCTTAGTCAGGGTTAGCTATTTTATTTTCCATACTTTGAGTTAGCTAGGGCCTTGTCCTAGCAACTCTTTATGTCATGAGTAGAGGCTTTTCAGACATAGATAGCTTTTGAGTCTCTTCTAGATTTTCTATCCCTATTTGACTTGATTATCTATTTATGTGATTCTGCATTTATCTATTATGCTTCCGATTATCTTTTGTTATGCTTGAGAATGCTATGACCAAGGGTTATCTTAGGGCACTTGTGGTCCTAAGTCCCATGTTACGCCCAGGGGGTAACCTCGGGGCATGACAAAATTTGTATCAGAGCCAGGTTCAAGAGTCCTAGGATGTCTAAAAGCCGCATCGAGTAGAGTCTCATTCATGTGTGTGAAGCGCGCCACATATATGAGAGGGAAGCTATGAGGTGTCTTAGAAAACTTCACTTCTTTCATGATCATATCGTGCGATAGAGCTTAACACTAATGTTTCTCTAATCCTTACTTTGTACATTTCAGATCATGCCTCGATGTGCTATGCCTCAGCGAGCCACTCAGAATGTCGCTCCTCCAGTTTTGTCCCCTGAGGTCACAAATGAAAAGTTTAGGAATGCCATTCATTTGTTAGGCCAGACCTTGGCTGATCAGGCCAATCAGCAGGCTTCTGCCCCTATCCACCCTCAAGGTGGGGTAGCAGCCCGAGTTCATGATTTTATCTGTATGAACCCGCCGGAGTTTTGGGGTTCAAAGGTGAATGAGGATCCATTAAATTTTATTGATGAAGTGAAGAAAATCTTTGAGGTGATGCAAGTAGTTGGGGTTGGTTGTGTTGAGTTTGCATCCTATTAACTCAAGGATGTGGCTCATATCTGGTTCACGTAATGGAAGGAAGCTAGAGCTAGGGACGAGGTCCCAATGACTTGGGGGTGTTTCTAGAGATCCTTCCTTGACCGGTTCTTTCCCTGAGAGTTGAGTCAAGCGAAGACTGAGGAGTTTGTGAACTTGAGACAGGGGTGTACGACTATTCAGGAGTACAGTTTAAAGTTCACCCAGTTGTCTAGGTATGCCCCCTCTATAGTAGCAGAATCGCATGATCAGATAAGCAAGTTTATCTATGGGGTTTCAGATTTGGTGAAAAAAGAGTGTAGGTCTGCTATGCTGTTGAGTGATATGAACATTTCCAGACTTATGACCCATGCTTACCAGATCAAGGAAGATAGGCTTAGGGAGATGGCTAGGGAGAACAAGAGGGATAGATCCGAGGGTTTAGGTTTTGGCCATCAGAAGTCTGAAGGTAGACATCACTCTTTCTTTCAGAAGAGGTCATCACAACCCGTGCATTCTTCAGCCGGTACTTCTTCTCAGGCCTCCAGGCCCCGTCATGATATGTTTGATAGAGGTGCAGGCTCTTATTCTCAGAGTAGTGGTGCAAAGGGGCCTTCTTTTCTCATTTGTGACAACTGTGGGAAGAATCACCCCGGTGAGTGTTTGGCTGGTAGAGAGGGTTGTTTTGGTTGTGGTCAGGTTGGACATCGTATCAGAGATGGACCTTCAACTAAGAAGGGGCAAGGAGGTAGTAGGGCTCAGTCTGCTCCAGTAGCCCAGAAGGTCGACCAGCCCAGCAGGGCACAACTTCTAGTTATGGTGGTCAGCGCCAGAACTGCCTTTATGTTATGTCCTCTCATCAGGATCAGGAGGGTTCCCCAGATGTTGTTACTGGTACGTTGAAAGTCTTCTCTTTCGATGTGTATGCTTTGTTGGACCCCAGTGCCTCCCTATTTTTTTGTGACCCCTTATATAGCATGCATATTCGAAGTATGTCCTGAATTAATTTTAGAACCCTTTTGTGTTTCTACTCCATTAGTGAGTCAGTCATAGCAAAAAGGATCTATCAAAATTGCTCTATATTAGTCCTTCATAGAGTTACTTTAGCGGATTTAGTAGAGTTGGAGATAACTGATTTTGATGTTATTCTTGATATGGATTGGTTGCATGTGTGTTATGCTTTGGTTGATTGTCATACTCGGGTTGTCAGTTTCAAGTTAACAAATGAATCCGTCTTAGAATGGCAAGGTAGTCCCCCATCATCGAAAGGTCATTTCATATCTTATCTTAAGGCTAGGAAGATGATTTCAAAGGGGTATGTTTATCATATAGTTCGAGTTATGGACACGGAGTCTGAAACCCCATCCCTTCAGTCTGTTTCTATTGTGAATGAATTCCCAGTAGTGTTTCCCAAGGTTTTTCCCAGAGTCCCTCCTGAGCGGGAGATTGACTTTGGAATAGATCTTTTTCCAGATACGAATCCCATCTTTATTCCTCCCTATAGGATAGCTTCCGCTGAACTTAAGGAGTTAAAAGATCAATTGAAGGATCTTCTTAATAAGGGTTTCATCAGGCTTAACATTTCTCCATGGGGTGCTCTCGTATTATTCGTGCAAAAGAAAGATGGTTCCCTCAGAATGTCTATTGACTACCATCAGTTGAACAAGGTCACAATAAAGAATAGGTATCCCATTCCTAGAATTGATGACTTGTTAGATCAGCTTCAGGGTGCTAGTTTCTTCTTGAAGATTGACCTTAGATCCAGTTATCATCAGCTTCGTATTAGGGAGTGTAATATTCTGAAGATGGCCTTCAGGACTCAATATGGTCATTATGAATTTGTTATGATGTCTTTTGGTCTAAGGAATGCTCCTGTAGCTTTTATAGATTTGATGAACCGCGTGTTCAAGCAGTATTTTAATATGTTTGTGATTATTTTCATTGATGATATCCTCATCTACTCTCGGAGTGAGGAGGAGCATGCGAACCATTTAAGAGTTGTGTTGCAAACTCTCAAGGATCGGCAGTTATTTGCTAAGTTTAGCAAGTATGAGTTTTGGATGCAGTCTGATGCTTTTTTGGGTCATATTGTGACTAAAGATGGTATTTGAGTTGATTCTCAAAAGATAGAGACAGTAAAGAACTGGCCTAGACCCACTTCCCCGTCTGATATTAGGAGCTTTTTGGGTTTGGCTGGTTACTACCGAAGGTTTGTTGAAGGATTTTCTTCCATTGCTGCCCCTTTGACTCGATTGACTCAGAAGGGAGGTAAAATTTTAGTGGTCTGATTTATGTGAGAAGAAATTTCAGGAATTGAAAACTAGATTGACCACAACTCCAGTGTTAGCTCTACCCGAGGGCCTAGATGATTTTGTTGTGTATTGTGATGCTTCTAGGATTGTTTTGGGTTGTGTTTTAATGCAGCGTGGTAAAGTTGCTTATTCATCAAGATAGCTTAAGACTTAGGAGAAGAACTGCCATACTCATGATCTTGAGTTAGCAGCCGTGTTCTTTGCTATGAAGATTTGGAGACATTACTTATATGGGGTGCATGTAAGGTATTCACCGATCATAAGAGTCTTCAGTATGTGTTCACTCAGAAGGAATTGGATTTATGACAAAGGAGATGCCTTGAGATCCTTAAGGATTATGACATGTGTGTGCTTTACCATCCGGGTAAGGCCAATGTTATGACAGATGCACTTAGTAGATTGTCGATGTTTAGTGTGTCTTCTATCGAAGAAGGAAATAAGTAACTGGTTAAGGAAGTTCAGAGGCTAGCTCGGTTGGGAGTTCACCTTATGGACTCGACACAAGGTGGTGTTATTGTTTAGAATGGTTCTGAATCATCCTTGGTAGCAGAAGTGAAGGCAAAGTAAGACAATGATCCCATTTTACTTCAGCTTAAGGGTGCAGTCCATCAGCAAAGGGTTGAGGTGTTCTCCTAAGGGGGAGATAGTGTACTTCATTATCAAGGTCGACTATGTGTGCCAGATATAGATGGGTTGCACCAGCAGATTTTGACTGAGGCTCATAGTTCTAGATATTCCATCGACCCCGGTGCCACCAAGATGTACCGTGATCTACGGGAAGTCTTTTGGTGGAATAATGTGAAGAGGGACATAGCTAGTTTTGTGGCTAAGTGTCCCAACTGTCAGCAAGTGAAGGTAGAGCACCAACGACTGGGTGGCATGATTCAAGATATTGACCTTTTGTAACACCCTGTATTCTGCATATACTAGTCCTATTCATATATCACTTGACATAGCCTTGTCGTATAGGTGAGGGATCGAGTTTTTTATATGAGCAATGATAGTTTAATGTGTATTGGGAGGTGTTGTAATGCCCCATTCAGTTCAGCACGCAAATGGACAAGTTAACCTCAACAAAAGTATTTAAACTAGAGATGGTAAGGTTGTATTTGAGCTTAATATTTAGGGTGAAGTGTTAAGTTAAAGCAAAAGGGATTAGAAATTATAAAATGCAATAAAATAAGTGAGTTGCTTTCTTGACTTAACTAAGCTAGTAGGTGATAAGTAGGTGCATCACCTACTTTGACTTATTGACCAGCCTAAAGAACTAAGTAGGTGCATCACCTACTAATACTATTTTGACTAGCTTAGAGGTCCAAGTACACCCATCACCCACTTGAATAAATTTTGGCCCAAAGAAGTGAAAGAAAGGGGAAGAATTGGCAGCCAAGGCCCAATAAGGTTAAGTCCAACAAAGCCCATGTTAAATGGCCAAGTAGGTGTATCACCTTCTTGACATTTTGTGGCTCAAAATGAGAAAGGAAAGTCGGCCAAAGCAGTCCCCCTTTAAAGGGTTTAAGACCAGCTCATTTCACTCATTTTAACTTGAAAAAAAAACAGATTTTAGAAGTTCTTTCTTTCTCTCTCTCTTAGCTTCACATAACAGCTATAAAATACCATTAGGGTTCTTAAGTATTCTCCCTCTTTTCAAGCTAAGTTGAAGGAGAGTTCAAGCTCTTGAAGAAGTACAAGTTAGGAGAACAGATTTTCAAAATTTGAGGTAAAGTTACTGCCCATTTTTGCCCCTTTTTATATACAAGTTTGATGGAGAATTATGTATGTGTTTGTGTCAAGAACCATGGGGTAATGATTGGAATCCTTGAGTTAAAATACTTTCTTATTATGTTAAAGGATGTTTGGGACTTGTTTTAGAAGCAGTTTTATGTGTATATATATTTGGGACAGCTTGGTTGAACTTGTAAAAGGGTGTGTGAAGTTGTATTGAAGTATGGAAGGAGGGTGAGGTAATACACCACTTATTTGGGTGTTATTTAACTTGCTGCCTGCACACCTTTGTATGTTGTTTGGTATATGTTGTGAAGTCGAAAGAGTTTCAAGGGACCTTATGAGAACGTCGTACAGTATATAGATATGTTTAGAGGAGAAGAGGTGAAAGGAACACTCTTGGTTTGATCAATTACGAGCTTACTGCCCAGTTACTGATTTAGTGAGATCAAGTAGCCCAAATTGGTTAACTAGCTACTAATACTAGTTTTGCCACGTATTTCATTGTAGATAAATAATCTGAAAGGGGGAAGTTTAATTCGTTGTAATATCCGAGTTACACAACAAGGTATGTAAGGTTTTTAAGTTTCATATTCCTTGGCATGAACTCTTATATTTGTGTTATTACCGACAAAGTGAGTTTCCTATGTGCTCTTCCTAGTAAAGGTACTTTCAACAGCAAGCTTTGTGAGTTATTCTCTAAGACAAATGAGGTTCTTTGTGTCATATAATCTCCTAAACATTATGTTGATGTTACGTTTGCTCCTTATATCATTGTTACTGCCTTAAGTGCATATTCATGTCTTCTACTACTGGTCCATAGTTTTGAGCTCAATAAAGATTACAACCACCAAAGTAACAATCTCAAAGATTAAAGAAACTAAATGAAGTAATCTGTATATGTGTGGGTAGCAGCCCAGGGGTGAAAGCCTAGCATGGGTCGATCCCTATTTGTGTACTTATGGGTTGATACAATCATGGTTAGCTTGGAGCACATTAGGAGGGGCTTTTATATATGGATGATAGCTTGGAGCCCGGAGAAAGCCATGGAGCAACAAATGTACAAGGCCATGGGCGATCAAGATGCCATTTGGGCAATCAAGAAGGGCCCTTGTGGGTTATTTCCAAAATAGTCACTTTGGGGCTATTTTTGTAATAGGCTATTTGTGTAAATGTAATAACTATAAATAGTTGCCTTAGCCATTTTCATACTCAGATTATTGATGATTGAATTATCTTGAATAGACTTGATATTTTAGGTTAGGATATTGATTGGGTTCAATTCCAATTATTAGTCTAGAATGAGTGATTAGGGTGGATTCTCGAATTGATTATGTTATCTTCTTTGCTTAATTGATCATCGAGTTATCATCTTGTGGATTCAATTTGGTTTCTCATGCATTTGATTGAGTTCTATTCTCCCTTGGTTGATTGTTGATTCAATTAGCCTTTCATTCTTCTATTCTCATCTCAATTTCTTCTAATTCTCATCTTAATTTCTCCACTATCTTTATTTTGTGTTGTTGAATTCCGTGTTTCCGGTATCGATTTTAGTCACTCGATTGAGATCGTTATCATTTGGTATCAGAGCTTAGGTTTTAAGAGTTGTTCCATCAATTCTTAGGTCTTAGTTTCACAAAAAAAAAAAAAAAATCGTCCAAAAAAAAAAAACGAAAATTTTCTTGTTTGATTTCTTGTTTTTGACACTAGATTCTTGTTCCCTAGTATTTTTTGAGTCTAGATTTCAAATTATATTCAATTTGGAGTTGTACAAGTGAAGTTGCCATTGAAGGACTTTGAAGCTTTGAAAACTTGCAAACTTGAAAAGTGGGTCTTTGGATTGGGGAGAAATTGGAGCTTAAAAACTATTGGGGTTCGTTCCCTAAGTCGAGGGGAAGCTAATCCTAAAGTTTGAGCCTATTCCGAGTTGATTTGAAGGTGTTGGTGTTTAGTGTGTATTCTTGGTTTTCTAGGTGTTTTTTATATTCATCAAGAACATCTTGAAGAAGAAGAAGCCAAAAGGTACATTTGATCCAACTTTTTCAAGTCAAAGTGGTCAAAGATGTTTGTTGGGTCCACAAGTGGAATTTAAAAAAAAAAATCAAATCCAAAGGACCAAATCTGCCCTTTAGAAAAAGTTTTGGGGGCTGAAATGCACACTTGCAAACTTGGACAGAATGCTTCAAATTTTGGGACCCCAAAATTTTTCTAAGTGTTGGAACTCTTAAGACCTCAAAATTTTTCTAAGTGTCCAAACTTCAAATTTCTTCTTCTACACTCATTTTACTTCGATTTCTCCACTATTTAACAACTAATTAACATCTTTAATTACTTGTTAACTAGTTTTAAAACATCAAATCACTTCTTTGATCCTTCAAATTAAGCAACACAAGTAACTTTTCTACTTTTGTTACTTAGTTTTTTTTGAGTTCGTTTTCTTTCGTGCTTCTTTTCTTCAACTTTTCTCATTTCATTTCATAGATAATTTCTTGATTCAAGTCCTTTTTAGTTTTATTTGAGTCGTCCTTTTTCAAGAGTCACAAAGATCCATTCCTCCACAAGGATAGATAACCTTGAATTGATTAAGCAAAACTAGTAACACTATCAATTTGGGAAAGAAGCCAAAGAAGGTGAGTTGAGAGTTCACTTAAAGAGTGGCGTGAGGATTTTATTACTAACTTGTTTGCTAGTTTTGTAGGTACAAAACGAGCTATAAGGAAGTATGTCCTCTATAGCTTCGGATCCTTATGATGATGAAATGGGAGACTATGCTTGTAGCAATGGAGGCTATGAGTATGATGATGATGGGGATTGTGGAGGCTATGATAATAGCCATGATTTTGAGCCATATGGCGATGAGAACTACTACTTCGGAGATGGATGTGAAATGAATGGGGCTTATGGCTCTTATGATGAACATGAAGGAGTAGAAGTATCTTATGATGAAGATGGTGGGGTAGAAGAACCTTGTGATGATCCCTATGATGATGATGGAGAATATGAGGAATCTCACCCTACCTACTATGAGGATGAAAATGACTTGAGGTATAGTTCTTCCTCCCACATACTTTATGAGTCTTGTTATGAGAACACCGATGGAGCTAGAGAATATTTGTATGCCTTTTCTTGTGGTACTTATCCTAGTCGAAGTGGTGTGAGTGGGTATGTTGGTACAAGTGAAAGTCATCTAATGAGCAAGAGAAAATGTGCATTCCCTACTTGTAGAACTACTATGTCTCATGCTTCTTATCCTAATTTCAATGTGTCTTGTTCTCAATATGGAAATGGTGTTGGAGGTAGGATGGAAGGATCAAAGGGACATGAAAGTAGAGTGAAATCAAATGAGCCCCTTCCAGTGAGGGATCTTGAATCTTTAAGAATTAAAGAATTAGGGGATGCCATACAAAAAGGAGTTGACAAGATCATTCGATGGGTTGCCAATCTTAAGCCCGAGGAGTTACAAAAGATGATGAAGAAAATGATTCCTCATGAAGATGAACCAAAGGAGTTTCCATTAGAAGCAAAGCAAGATACTCCTTGTGAGGATGGCATTAAGGGGTTAATCATGAAAGTGAAGGCTTCTACTCTTCGTGCACCAAAGTGGAAGCTTGAAGTGAAGGGATCATCTAACCCTTCACAAGGGATACTTGGTACTTGTCCAAACTCTAATAAAATTGAGAGACAAAAGATTGAGAGGAGTAAGGGTGTGATAAGTGACAACTCTAGAGTGGAAAAAAGAGAGGTTGTGTGGAGTGATGTGAGAGGGTTGTCGCAATCTTATCCTAATTCATGTAACTTTTCTTGTTTCTCTAGTTGTCTTGATACTTGTGTAGGTATTCTTGGAAGCAAGCCTAGCAAAGTACCTCAAAATGTGGAGAATCAAGAGGTGTTAAAAGGCTTCCCAAAGGAGCATTTGTGCTTCAATGTTGGAAACCAAGGTGAAGACAATCATTCATATGAGCTACGAGGTAACAAAGCTAAACCTTACACTTTATTGAAATTAAAAGATCATTGTGTGGCTAGTAGCCAATTGAGTGTAAGTGATAGCTTGTATATGTGTGAGCTTAAAGAGCCTTTACCTTGTGATGATCTTGATGACACCTTGTTGCATGATGATGATGTCATTGTTGTGAGTGCCCAAACACTAGTTGATCCTATAGATGACTCGATTGATTCTTCTAGTAAGATCGATTTCAGTCCATCTAGTGTTAGCACTTGTGACTTGAGTGAAAATATATTGTCATGTAATAGGGGTAGTCAAATGCTAGTTGGCTATAATGATGGTAATCATGTGTGTGATTCTTTTGAGCTTGATATGCCATCAACTAGTGTTTATTGTGGTATTGACCAACTTGCTTGTAATGATGACCTACTAATTGAGGAGTTGTGTGATGTGATAAATGAACCTCAATTTAGTAATGGTAATGATATAGTTGGTCATGTAGTTAGTCATGTAGGATCTTTACTTAGAGGTGCTGATTCCTTGAGTGTTGATTCTATTTCTTATTCTTGTCATAAGGATCTTGAGATAGAGTATGAACTTAGGGATAATCCTTTATTCAATGATGGCATGACTAATGTGAATAATAAAGATAGTGGTGTGTCTTATAATGTGGGAAGTGTAGCCACTCTTGAAGGCTACCAATTATTTGAAAATCCACTATGGTATGATGACACACATTCCAAAGACGAAACTTTCTTCTTGGAAGATGATAGTACGTCTATTGGAGGGGTTAGTGGTCAAAAGGAAAGGGGTGTATGTTCTCTAATGACCCTTCATTCTTGTGTGACCCCATTCTTGATCAAAGCCTTAATGCTTGTGGATCAAAGGGTGATTCTATATGTGGGCACACCTTGAATGAAGTTCATTTAAGTAACACCTTTCTCTACTACCTCTTTGCATATGATGATGTCCATGTTTGTATGGGATATGTTTTATATAGAGGTAGGGGTTTCTTGGGTTGGTCCATTTGCCTTTGTGACCAAACTATGTGGGACTGTTATATCTTTGACCCCGGTAAACCCTCATGGGTGTTTACACCAATGGTGACACCACTTTTGGTATGGTCTTATGGGGGAATAGGGAAGCAATTGTGTCTTAGGACCTTTGAAGTTTCTTTATTCCATGATATTTCTCATAGTCGAATCCTTTGTATGTTCTACAATGCATTGATCTTATTTGACAGAAAGGATAGTTGGTTGTATTTCAAATATGTGCCTCCTTGGCAAGTTGGTACAGTTGATAACCCATGTGCTAACCCTCATGCTATGAGGATATGTTTTTTGTTTGTCCTTCTCATATTTTTGCAAGGTTCGGATTTGAGGACGAATCCTTTTGAAGAAGGGGAGGATGATACAATCATGGTTAGCTTGGAGCACATTAGGAGGGGCTTTTATATATGGATGATAGCTTGGAGCCCGGAGAAAGCCATGGAGCAACAAATGTACAAGGCCATGGGCGATCAAGATGTCATTTGGGCAATCAAGAAGGGCCCTTGTGGGTTATTTCCAAAATAGTCACTTTTGGGCTATTTTTGTAATAGGCTATTTGTGTAAATGTAATAACTATAAATAGTTGCCTTAGCCATTTTCATACTTAGATTATTGATGATTGAATTGTCTTGAATAGACTTGATATTTTAGGTTAGGATATTGATTGGGTTCAATTCCAATTATTAGTTTAGAATGAGTGATTAGGGTGGATTCCCGAATTGCTTGTGTTATCTTCTTTGCTTAATTGATCATCGAGTTATCATCTTGTGGATTCAATTTGGTTTCTCATGCATTTGATTGAGTTCTATTCTCCCTTGGTTGATTGTTGATTCAATTAGCCTTTCGTTCTTCTATTCTCATCTCAATTTCTTCTAATTCTCATCTTAATTTCTCCACTATCTTTATTTTGTGTTGTTGAATTCCGTGTTTCCGGTATCGATTTTAGTCACTCGATTGAGATCGTTATCATGGGTGGAAGCCTAGGGGTGAAAGCCTAGTATGGGTTGATCCCAATTTGTATATTTACGAGGGCAGCATCCCAGATGTTAAATTGCCTAGCATGGGACTCCTCTTCTACCACTGATCATTTGGTCACATGTATCACATGCCTTACAATGATTATAAAGCAAAGAAGAGTAACCAAAAGAATGTAATATACATGATTTCACAAGTGTAAGCAAATCTGATCTTCTATTTTTATTTACACATTTATGCACTGATACCTGATTCTATTTGAGCTCTTGTTTACATATAGTTAACTTTATGCCTTACATATTCAGTACATTCTCTCGTACTGACGTACCTCATGGGGATGCTGCATTTCATGCCACAGGAACATGTATTCTGGCTAGTAGACCTCCCCAGTAGGAGCACAGGACACTCGGTTGCTGTTGGTGAGCTCCAGGTTGACTCGGGGCTTTACCAAGTCTTTGGTATATATTTTTGGTATCGTATAGTTAAGGGTAAGGAGGGGCCGTATCCCGACCTAAACTAAGTTTGTCTATCTTGTAGAGGCTTTGTAGACCAATGTTAAAGTAAAGCTTAGTTATGTCTTTGCTCTTAACAATTGTGGACTCAATGGCCAGATCGTGTACATAAGTTTTGGGCCTATCTGTGTTGGTCTTGTTATTCAGGCAGCTTATCTATAGTCAAAGCTTCTTAATTTCATAGTTATATGCATGATAAATCACAGGTTATAAGTTGTTTCTCTCGGGCCTTTAGGGTATCGAGTGCCTGTCCGTGTAAATGGAATTTGAGGCGTGACAAAAGTGGTATCAGAGCAGGTCATCCTAGGGAGTCTACAAAGCCGTGTCTATGTAGAGTCTTGCTTATGGTTGTGTTGTGAACCACATCTATAAACAGGAGGCTACGGGACATTTAGGAGTTGTTTCTTTTTCTTCATCTCTTTGATCGTGCAATAGAGCCAATGTTATAGGTTTATCGTATCTAACCTTTAAATTGTTTTTATTATAGAAAAAATATCGGTTATTAGGAAAAGTAAGAGTACTGGTAAGCAAGTAGATGTGGCTACTGTAGAAGGGACCAACAAATCACCACCTATATGAGCTAATCAAAGTGAGGCTCAACATGTGTCTTCATCACGGACTTCCTCCACTCCTCCATCTCCAGAAGAGCTAAGGAGGGCAGCAGCACCCCAAGAACCACATGTTAATGCTACTGACCAAGATTTAAAGAATGCAGTCCAATTGTTGACTCGTATACTTTCTGGTCAAGGACAAGGGCAAGCAGGTCCAATTGCAGGTACTAGTGGTGCAAATAGGGAAGCTAGTGTGCGGATATGTGATTTCCTTAATTTGGACCCTTCATCATTCACCGTGTCAGATCCTAATGAAGATCCGCAAGACTTTATTGATAAAATCCAAAGGACCTTAGATATTATGCATGTATCTGGTAAGGAAGCAGTTGAGCTGGCAGCATATAGATTAAAGGGTGTGGCTATATTATGGTACGAAGCTTGGAAACAATCTAGGGGTATAAATACACCTTCAGCTAAATGGAAAGAGTTTAAAAGGGCATTCCTTGACCATTATATGCCATTGGAGATTCGGGAGGACCGTGCAACTCAGTTCTTAAATCTTCACCAAGGGAATATGAGCGTGAAAGAGTTAGTCTCAAGTTTAATTCTTTGGCCAGGTATGCTCCTAATGTAGTAGCTACTACAGAGGATAGAGTTCATCGTTACGTGGATAGATTGGATTCATATCTGGTTAGGGATTGTACTATTGCTGCTTTGAACAAAGATATAGATATAGCAAGGATACAAGCTTTTGCACAAAAGATGGAGGATCAAAGGCAAAGGAGAAGGACACAAGAGTCAGAAAGAGGGCAGTCCAAGAGGGCCAGATCTGTGGGGCAGTTTACGCCATCCCAAGGTGAGTTTAGGCCTCGGTTTTCTAATAGACCGCCTAGGCCATCATCTTCCTACTCTACAGCTAGCGCTCCACCTCAGTTTCAAGGGTCTAGGGCTAATCAGTTTAGGAAAAAGAGTGAGAGTCAAGGCTCATAAGTAGTGGGGTACCAAGAATAGAGAAGTGCGAGCCAACTAAGACCTCCTAGACAGTCTTGTAAACAATGTGGAAGAAATTATCCAGGTATATGTCGGCTTGGAACAAATGCTTGTTTTTGGTGTGGTACACTGGGACACATGATGAGAAATTTCCCTCAAAGGGGCATGGGTAGCATGGTCACAACCTACTGGATCAGTTGCTGCATCATTATCATCGGTGCCTTCTTTAGATAGGGAGCCACAGGTGCCTGCAGGTCATGGTAGAGGTGGTAGAGGAACTGCTAGTTCCAGTGGAGTTCAAAATCGTACATATGCTCTAGCAGATCGACAGAATTTGGAGGCTTCACATGATGTGGTTACAAGTACATTGTCCATCTTTTCACATAATGTATATGCATTAATTAATCCGGGCTCTACACTATCATATGTAACTCTATTGATTGCTGGAAGGTTTGAAAGAACGCTAGAATTATTGGTTAAACCATTTGAAGTATTTACGCCAACTAGCGAGTCTATTATATCTAGAAAAGTCTATCGTAATTGCATAGTAACTGTTTGTGACTGTAACACATTGGCTGACCTTGTTGAGCCAGAAATGATAGATTTAATGTTATAATGGGTATGGATTGGTTGGCTTCATGTTATGCCACGGTAGATTGCCGAGCTAAGAGGGTGAGTTTCCATTTTCCAAAAGAGGCAGTCCTTGAATGGAAAGGTAATGTTGGGACGCCAAGAGGTAAGTTTATTTCTTATGTTAAGGCAAAGAAGATGATGTCCAAAGGGTACATATGTCATCTATTGAGAGTGAGAGATATAGATGCGGAGCCACTAGATCTTCAATCTATTCCAGTGGTAAATGAATTTTTTGACATATTTCCCGAAGAGCTTCCAGGTTTGCCTCCAGAATGAGAGACAGAGTTTGGTATTGATGTGGTTCCAGGTACTCAACCCATCTCCATCCCTCCATATAGCATGACCCCAGCAGAATTACGAGAATTGAAGGAGCAATTAATAGAATTTTTAGAAAAGGGATTCATAAGGCCTAGTATATCCCCTTGGGGGAGCACCGGTTTTATTTGTATGTAAGAAAGATGGATCATTGAGAATGTGTATTGACTACCGGCAGTTGAATAAGGTGACAATTAAGTACAAATATCCCCTTCCTAGGATTGATGATTTGTTTGACCAGTTACAGGGTGCTAAGTGTTTCTCGAAGATTGATTTGAGATCGGGTTATCATCAAGTAAAAGTCAAAGAGAAAGATATACCCAAGACAGCTTTCCGAACACGGTATGGTCATTTTGAATTTTTAGTTATGTCATTTGGGCTAACAAATGCACTAGCAGCTTTTATGGATCTGATGAATAGGGTGTTCAAGCCATTCTTGGACGTGTTTGTGATTGTATTCATAGATGATATCTTGGTCTATTCAACATCAAAGGAGGACCATGCTAATCACTTATGGCAGGTGTTACAAGTTCTTCGTGATCGTAAGCTATATGAAAAGTTTTCTAAATGTGAGTTTTGGTTAAAATCTATGGCATTCTTGGGTCATATTATCTCTGAGGAAGGAATAAGGGTTGATACTCAAAAGATAGAAGCCGTGAAGAACTGGCCAAGACCTACAACACCTATGGAGGTTCGTAGTTTCCTTGGGTTGGCAGGTTTTTATAGAAGGTTCGTTGAGGGATTTTCCTCTATTTCTGCACCCTTAACAAAGCTAACACACAAGACAGCCAAGTTCCAATGGAGCGATGCATGCGAAAGAAGCTTCCAAGTGCTGAAGAATAAGTTGACTTCTACACCTATATTGGTACTTCCATAAGGCATAGAAGGGTATGCAGTGTATTGTGATGCTTCGGGAGTGGGCTTAGGATGCATATTGATGCAGCATGGTAAAGTAATAGCTTATGCCTCAAGACAATTGCAGCCACATAAGAAAAATTATCCAACCCATGATCTAGAGCTAGCAGCGGTTGTATTTGCTTTAAAGATATGGCGCCACTACTTGTATGGGGTTCATGTTGACATATATACAGACCATAAGAGCTTGCAATATATCTTTAAGCAGAAGGATCTGAATCTGAGGCAGCAAAGATGGCTTGAGTTATTAAAAGATTATGATGTTGATATCTTGTATCATTCGGGGAAAGCAAACGTGGTGGCCGATGCTTTAAGTCGTAGGACAATGGCAAACACCTACGGGTAGTCCATGGAAAGAGAAAGACTAGCTAAGGATCTATACCAACTAGCTAGCTTGGGGGTTCGCCTTCTTGAATCTCCAGATGAAGGGATTATTGTGCAAAATGCGGCAGAATCCTGATTAGTAGTTGAAGTAAAAGAGAAGCAATATAAGGATCCTATTTTATTACATCTTAAGGAGAATGTACAACAAGGGGTGACAAAGGCATTTCAGCTTACGCAAAATAAAGTACTCCAGTGCCAAAACAGATTGTGTGTGCCTAATATAGATGGACTAAGGGAGAGAATTATGGCAGAAGCACATCATTCAAGATATTCTATACATCCGGGCTCAACTAAAATGTATCATGACTTGAAAGGAGTGTACTGGTGGAGTGACATGAAGAAGAACATTGTAGAATTTGTTTCTCAATGTCCAAATTGTCAACAAGTTAAAGTAGAGCACCAAAAGCCTGGAGGTTATATGCAACATGTAGACCTTCCAATTTGGAAGTAGGACATGATCAACATGGATTTTGTCACTGGTCTGCCTCGCTCATTTCGGAAGTTTGACTCCATATGGGTGATAGTTCATAGACTCACCAAATCATCCCACTTCTTGCCGGTCAAGGCTACTTATACAGTTAAAGAGTATGCAAGGTTGTATATTAAAGATATAGTTCGACTACATGGAGTCCCAATCTCTATTATATCTGATAGGGGAGCTCAATTCACCTTGATTTTTTGGAAATCATTTCAGAAGAGTTTGGGAACACAAGTGAATTTAAGTACAGCCTTTCACCCTCAAACGGATGGTCAGGAAGAAAATACAATCCAAATACTTAAGGATATGTTACGAGCTTACGTATTGGACTTTAAAGGTAGCTGGGATGACCATTTACCACTTATTGAGTTTGCTTACAACAATAGCTACCATTCAAGTATCAAAATGTCACCTTATGAAGCTTTATATGGGAGGAAGTGCAGATCACCAATCGGATGGTTTGAATTGGGTGAAACTGCCTTATTTGGGCCAGATCTTGTTCATCAAGCTATGGAAAAAGTTAAGGTGATACAACAGCGGCTGGCAACGGCTCAAATTCGATACAAATCTTATGCAGATATTAGAACAAGAGAGATGGAGTTTGCTATAGGAGATTGGGTATTTTTGAAGGTGTCACCAATGAAAGGGGTGATGATATTTGGTAAAAAAGGAAAGTTAAGTCCACGCTATATAGGGCCATATAAGATTATTCAAAGAGTTGGCCAATTCACGTATGAGTTAGAGCTACCCCAAGATCTTTCAACAGTCCATCCGGTATTTCATGTCTCAGTGCTTCGAAAGTGTATAGGTGACCCATCTCGTATTACTCCTACTGAAGATGTACAAGTTATGGGAGATCTCACTTATGAAGAAGTACCGATTGCTATTCTAGATCGCCAAGTTAAGAGGATAAGAAATAAGGAAGTAGCTTCCGTAAAAGTACTGTGGAGAAACCAACAAGTAGAAGAAGTTACATGGGAAGCGGAAGAAGTAATGAAATCCAAGTATCCTTATCTATTTTAGTCCGATGAGAAAGGTGAAAGTGTCGAGTTGAGGCATTAATGAGTAAGTATAAGTCTATATATATTATTTGTCTAATAGTGGTACTTAACTTAGGCTTGAGCTTGTTTGGGCTGGTTAACTTTAATATCATTCGAGGACGAATGTTCCTAAGATGGGGAGGATGTAACACCTCGTATTCTGCATATACTAGTCCTATTCATATATCACTTGACATAGCCTTGTCGTATAGGTGAGGGACCGAGTCCCTTATATGAGCAATGATAGTTTAATGTGTATTGGGAGGTGCTGTAATGCCTCATTCAGTTCAGCACGTAAAAGGCCAAGTTAACCTCAACAAAAGTATTTAAACTAGAGATGGTAAGGTTGTATTTGAGCTTAATATTTAGGGTGAAGTGTTAAGTTAAAGCAAAAGGGATTAGAAATTAGAAAATGGAATAAAATAAGTGAGCTGCTTGCTTGACTTAACTAAGCTAGTAGGTGATAAGTAGGTGCATCACCTACTTTGACTTATTGACCAGCCTAAAGAACTAAGTAGGTGCATCACCTACTAAGACTATTTTGACTAGCTTAGAGGTCCAAGTACAACCATCACCAACTTGAATAAATTCTGGCCCAAAGAAGTGAAAGAAAGGGGAAGAATTGGCAGCCAAGGCCCAATAAGGTTAAGTCCAACAAAGCCCATGTTAAATGGCCAAGTAGGTGTATCACCTTCTTGACATTTTTTGGCTCAAAATGAGCAAGGAAAGTCAGCCAAAGTAGTCCCCCTTTAAAGGGGTTAAGACCAGCTTATTTCACTCATTTTAACTTGGAAAAAAAATAGATTTTAGAAGTTCTTTCTTTCTCTCTCTTAGCTTCACATAGCAGCCATAAAATACCATTAGGGTTCTTAAGTATTCTCCCTATTTTCAAGCTAAGTTGAAGGAGAGTTCAAGCTCTTGAAGAAGTACAAGTTAGGAGAACAAATTTTCAGAATTTGAGGTAAAGTTACTACCCATTTTTGCCCCTTTTTATATACAAGTTTGATAGAGAAATTTGTATGTGTTTGTGTCAATAACCATAGGGTAGTGATTGGAATCCTTGAGTTAAAATACTTTCTTATTATGTTAAATATGTTTTGGACTAGTTTAGGAGCAGTGTTATGTGTATATATATTTAGGACAGCTTGGTTGAACTTGTAAAAGGGTGTGTGAAGTTGTATTGAAGTATGGAAGGAGGGTGTGGTAATACACCACTTAATTGGGTGTTATATTAACTTGTTGCCTGCACACCTTTGTATGTTGTTTGGTATATGTTGTGAAGTCAAAAGAGTTTCAAGGGACCTTATGAGAACGTCGTACAGTATATAGATATGTTTAGAGGAGAAGAGGAGAAGAGGTGAAAGGAACACTCTTGGTTTGATCAATTACGAGATTACAGCCCAGTTATTGATTTAGTGAGATCAAGTAGCCCAAATTGGTTAACTAGCTACTAATACTAGTTTTGCCACGTATCTCATTGTAGATAAATAATCTGAAAGGGGGAAGCTTAATTCGTTGTAATATTTGAGTTACACAACAGGGTATTTAAGATTTTTAAGTTTCATATTCCTTGGCATGAACTCTTATATTTGTGTTATTACCGACAAATTGAGTTTCCTATGTGCTCTTCCTAGTAAAGGTACTTTCAACAGCAAGCTTTGTGAGTTATTCTCTAAGCCAAATGAGGTTCTTTGTGTCATATAATCTCCTAAACATTATGTTGATGTTACGTTTGCTCCTTATATCATTGTTACTGCCTTAAGTGCATATTCACATGTCTTCTACTACTGGTCCATAGTTTTGAGCTCAATAAAGATTACAACCACCAAAGTAACAATCTCAAAGAAAAGAAACTAAATGAAGTAATCTGTATATGTGTGGGTGGAAGCCCAGGGGTGAAAGCCTAGCATGGGTCAATCCCTATTTGTGTACTTATGGGTGGCAGCCTAGGGGTGAAAGCCTAGCATGGGTCGATCCCAATTTGTATATTTATGAGGGCAGCATCCCAGGGGTTAAATTGCCTAGCATGGGACTCCTCTTCTACCACTGATCAATTGGTCACATGTATCACATGCCTTACAATGATTATAAAGCAAAGAAGAGTAACCAAAAGAATGTAATATACATGATTTCACAAGTGTAAGCAAATCTGATCTTCTGTTCTTATTTACACGTTTATGCACTGATACCTGATTCTATTTGAGCTCTTGTTTACATATAGTTTACTTTATGCCTTACATATTCAGTACATTCTCTCATACTGACGTCCCTCATGGGGGATGCTGCATTTCATGCCGCATGCACATGTATTCTGGCTAGTAGACCTCCCCAGTAGGAGCACAGGACACTCGGCTACTTTTGGTGAGCTCCAGGTTGATTCGGGGCTTTACTGAGTCTTTGGTATATATTTTTGGTATTGTATAGTTAAGGGTAAGGCGGGGCCCTGTCCCAACCTAAACTAAGTTTTTCTATCTTGTAGAGGCTTTGTAGACCAATGTTAAAGTAAAGCTTAGTTATGTCTTTGCTCTTAACAATTGTGGACTCAATGGCCAGATCGTGTATATAAGTTTTGGGCCTATCTGTGTTGGTCTTGTTATTCAGGCAGCTTATCTATAGTCAAAGTTTCTTAATTGTCATAGTTATATGCATGATAAATCACAAGTTATAAGTTGGCTCTCTCGGTCCTTTAGGGTATCGAGTGCCTGTCCGTCTAAATGGAATTTGAGGCATGACACCTTTCCACTTGGATGTGGGAAGCGATCAATATGGACTTCATTATAGGTTTTCCTCGTACTCGAAGGCAATATGATTTGATTTTGGTGATTGTCGACCGAATGACTAAATTATCCCATTTCTTGGCTGTTAAGACTACAGATCAGCAGACGATTATGCCAGCCTCTACATCCAAGAGATAGTTTGTTTGCATGGTGTTCCTTTGTCCATTATTTTAGATAGGGGTACTCAGTTTACTTCGCAGTTTTGGAGATCATTTCAGAGAGGTCTTGGTACTCAGGTGAAGCTTAGCACAACTTTTCACCCTCAGACAGATGGTTAGGCAGAGCGTACTATTTAGAATTTGAAGGATATGTTGAGAGCTTGTGCGATCGATTTCAAAGGTAATTGGGATGATCACTTACTTCTTATCGAGTTTGCCTACAATAACATCTTTCACTCTAGCATCCAGATGGCTCCGTATGAGAAACTTTATGGTTAGAGGTGTAGAGCTCCTATTGATTGGTTTGAGGTAGGTGAGGCAACTTTTGATTGGCCCAGATTTGGTGCATGAGACTATGGAAAAGGTTCAACTTATTAGGTAGATGTTGAAGACCGCTCAGAGTCGACAGAAATCATACGCGGATGTGAGGAGAAGGAAATTAGAATTTGAAGTTGATGATTCAGTTTTCCTAAAGGTGTCACCCATGAAGGGTGTGATGAGATTTGGCAAGAAAGGGAAGCTTAGTCCCCGTTTTGTAGTTCCTTATCGGATTCTGAGGAAGGTTGGTAAGGTTGTTTATGAGTTGGATGTCCCCGTAGAAATCCTTGATCGTCAGATTCGGAGGTTGAGGAACAAATAAGTTGCTTCGTTAAAAGTTCTTTGGAGAAATCACCTTGTTGAAGGAGCTACTTGGGAAGCGGAATCAACCATGAAATCCAAGTACCCTCATCTCTTTCCTTCTGATCCTGTTCCAGCTTGAGGTAATAGTTTCATCCTTAGTATGTTCCTCCGATCCTATTCCATCAGTTACTCTCAAGATTCTAGCATGCATTCATGTTTTCGAAGTTGATTTAACCATGTTTTAAGTTGAAAAGTTTAGTTCTCATGTTTATTTTTTGATTTCCATGTTTTGTTGCTAGTTGGGCTATTTTCTCTTCTATTTCCCTTGCTTAGTCTTTATTCGAGGATGAATGACCCCAAGGGGGAGATATTGTAACACCTCGAAAATCAAACCAGCTATCTAAGTCTGAAACTCAGAAAATTTTCATGTTCCAGGAATGACGGGTCCAAACCACAGGCTGTGGTTTGTACCAAGGGTAATGAAATGGAACCGTGATTCCCTTTTGTTGATTCAGCCTCTGGTATGGGACCATGATTTGGTTCTACGGACCGTGGTTCAAAGCACGGGTCTGTCCTATCGACTCATGGAACCAGATCAGGGGGATAACAAGTTCCCCAGGTTTCACAACTTAGTTGACGACCCGTCATCCATTCTACGGGTCCATCATGTTGACCCGTAGGATTGCCTTCTGCAATATGAATGGTTGGCCAGGAGCCACGAGTTGGAACCACTGGTCGTGGTTCAAACGATGACCCGTAGAACCGATCCGTGATTCCTGAAGCCGACCCATTTTCTAGCTTTTTCTTAATTAAATCTCAAGGGTATTTTAGTCATTACCCACCCTTTTAACTCCTAAATGAGGTCATTTTGGCTATTTTTAGAAGGGTTTTAACCCTCATTATCCTAAGTCCCTCCTCATTACCTCATTCATTCCCAAAAAGGGAAAGAACTCTCTCAAGCTCAAGGTCTCAAGCTCCAAGTCCAAATCTCCTAATCTTTTTAATTTCAAGTGTATTAACTCCAATCAAGGTATGTGGGTATTCAACAATGGGTTCCTTTCACCCTTGTGCCCAAAACTCCCAATCCTCAAATTGAATTATGAACTTGTGAAATTAGGGTTTTGAGCTAGATTTGGGAAAACTTATGAAATCAGTTTCAATGCTTAAATTCATGGCTTCTTATTGCTTAAATTATGATTTGATCATGATTCCCCCATTGGTTTTAAAAGCCCAAGTATTAAAGTTGCTTTCTAGCATGATCCCATTGAATTGCATGTTTTCAAGAGAAATTTTACATGATTAGATATCATGACATTTCTTGTGTTTATGAAATTGAATGTTTAACTCTTCAAGTATGAAATTAGAAAGGTAAAGCATGATTTGAATTATAGTTATGCTAAGTCTTTAAAACTGTGAATTTAAATTGCATGGCATCATATATGTCTTATTGCTTTTCAAACAGTTTTGACATCAGATATGTCATCAGTTATGAACCGTTTTGGCATCAGATATGCCCCTGTATTATATGAGTTATATGTATATTTTGGGAGTAGTATTTAGCACCGTGTTTGATAGGGTGAGAGTACCCTTAGTCCCAGAACTACATGCCCCCATAGGTTTATAAGTCCCCTCTGTTGGGCATCAAATTTAGTGATCACGCCACAGTTATGCCTTTATACCTTGGCAAGGTATATTGGGTCCTCTCGATGGGGCGTATACATCAGATTCCATGTAGCTCACATGGTCTATGTCGGTTAGAAAACCTCCCTCAGAAACAGTTTATGCTTTAAAAATATATTTGACTCTTATTTAATTTCACACTCTTTGTTTATGATTATGTTTTCATCTTGTGGTATTTCATAGAGTCATTTGCATCCAATTTTACCTTTAAAGCATGATTTTGATTGTTAAAGCATACTTAGCATGCTTTTTCCATGTTCATGCATATCTCATATATTCGGTATATTCCATAATACTGACGCATATCTTGCGTTGCATCCTTTGATGATGCAGATTCAGGTGTCCCTTCTCATACCCATGGCTAGAGCTTCCAGGCCACTCTCTTTCAGCTGTTGATAAGTCCTCATAGGTCGAGGACTAGTTATGCTCTTAGTCAGGGTTAGCTATTTTATTTTCCATACTTCGGGTTAGCTAGGGCCTTGTCCTAGCAACTCTTTATGTCATGAGTACAGGCTTTTCAGACATGGATAACTTTTGAGTCTCTTCTGGATTTTATATCCCTATTTGACTTGATTATCCATTTATGTGATTCCGAATTTATCTATTATGCTTCTGATTATCTTTTGTTATGCTTGAGAATGCTATGACCAAGGGTTAACTTGGGGAACTTGTGGTCCCAAGTCCCGTGTTATGCCCAGGGGGTAGCCTCGAGGCATGACACATTAACCTTCAAGTCCTTAACTACTTCCCCTAGAAAGTGGAATCTAACAATCTTCACTCGGCAGTCAACATTGGCATTACAATATGCCAGCCAATCCATGCCTATAATAATATCAATGTCAAGCATCTCTAACTCTATCAGCTCTGCAAAGGTCTGATGTCCAGTAATCTCTACCATACAATCTCGATAAACCCTCCTGGTGATAATAGAGTTGCCAACTAGGGTATACATAACAAAAAGGTCATTTCAATGGCTCAGGTACTATACACAATTTCCTAACAAATAATGGTGTAACATACGATAATGTTGAGCTTGGATTTATCAAAACATAAACAAAATGGGAGCAATCACTCAATATACCTATCACAATAAATGCCGATGACTATGAATCCTGACGACTTGTAGTGCATATTTTCAATTCTGGCCACTGCCAGAACTAGATGCTCCCTCTACCTGATAAAATCTAGGAACCACGCTCTACAAGATATACTGAAGATGATGATCCTATTGCTAATTTGTTTGTCTTTGTTTACCCTTGCTGGTCCCTAAACATACAATATCATCCTATATTACCCTGTTGGCCATAAAAATAATTGTGAGCCCTAATGGCATCTCCCAACATGTGTTTATTGCTTTATTACAATGTGGCACAACTGATCTAACCTACTCTGGGACCATGTGTTGCTGCGAGCCTGATGCTCGTGATCTCTCACTTGGACCTGACTTCCCTCGGTGATTCAACCTGCTACCTTGGGAAGTTGTAGTGGGGGCCTAGGTGGTCTCCCAGAATACCGAGATTAGGAGCCTCCCTGGGCCTTTATCTAAAACCCCTGGGCGTAGCCCTCTTTTATTGCCCTCTCTCGACTCTCTCAATTGTATACTGCTGATGTGAAAGCACCTTTATGTTCTGTACAACAACATAAATTCGCGTGATGTCCATATTGTCATTATCTGTGCTTTGAGTATAAGCCCAATAACAAATGTGAGCAGAAGAACTAAACCATTATGACTCAGCTCTATAGCACGATTTGAGCAAAAGAAAGTTAGCTTTCTTGAACAATGTTTGTAGCTTCCTGCTTATAAAATGTGGTGCACAACACATTTATAAACAAAACTCTACTCCACATGGATTACAGACTCTCTAGGATACTACATTGCTCGGATACCAAGTTTTTCATGCCCCAAACTCGGGGGCGCAACTGGAACCTAATGCCAAAACTTAGGCCAAAGTCGACCCTGATGACCTATTTGTTAATAGCGCATAGAAGCCATGCATAATCAAGAAAACAAACAAGTATATCTTGGCTTAAAAATTATCCCTCGGCTTGAAAGGCCCCTGTGAACAACTCTAGAAAGAAAATAGCTCCTCCCAACAATTTATATAAAGCAATAAGCAGGTAGCACATAAGTCCTATTTGGGCCATCAAGGCCACCATGATAACTAGGAAAGCATAAATGCTATGCGGACTATCAAGGACACCATGATCTAAATAAAAAAATGGAAACATGTATATACAATGTAAACTAGGCCAATGAGTCGTTAAACTGCCAATAAAACAACAAAAAGGCCCAATTGGCTAACAAACTATAGCTAATAAAAATATAAGGCCAAAATGGCCACCAGTTCTATGCAACCCAACTGACTAGTCTGGAAGCTTCAATGAATATAATACTTGGTGGGACAACAATAATTGGTGGGAGGGACCCAACCTACCGAATAACTAAAAACAACAAAAAGGCAAACCTCTGAGACTCTGGCGACCCTTGGAATGATAGGAGTCAACTAACCTGCTGAAAGTTCGGCTATGCTACTCAGCAGGTCTGTCTAGTCTCACTCAGGACCTGCAAGCATGAATGCATCACCCTCAAGACATGGAGCATTAATATGAAATAATTTACCAAGCATGTAAGGCAAACTAAAAACTAAAACTAAAGTGGAAGGACTAAACAAAAGGGCATGAGTAAAACAGAAGTACAATAACTTACCTTTCTGCAATAAGATACCATCTAAAGCACATAGAAAATAATAACGTTACCTGGTCCCTATAATTCGGGCAGATACAAATAGCATACAATCATCATAAGTCCTAACAGTGACAAACAATCGCTAAATACCCATACTGACCCCCTTACCTGGACCCTAGTGATAATTAGATCTGAACTGTCTAATTGTACATGTGTCATGAATTACTGCGACTCTGAGGCTCTGTGGTACCATATATGTGTTGCCCCGTAGGTTTAGCCTACCCATTCCATAGGTACAATCTACCTAGCCCATAGGCACGGTTTTCCTGGCCCAAAGGTGCAGTAATGTAATGTAACTTCTACCCCATAGGTACAACCTTCTCATCCCATAGGTATAGTATGCCCGGCCCAGAGGCACGGTAATATAATATAATCACTGGCCCGTAGGTACAGCCTGCCTATCCTGTAGTTACAGTTTGCCCAGTCCAAAGGCATGGTAATAGTATCCAGAATGTAGGCTCCAAAATCCTGCAGTGTCAGTGTCTGCTGAGGCCAAAACAAGTTTATAGGAAGCAACAAGATGATAAAAAAACATAATAACATCATGTAATCACAGGTGACCTCAATAAAATCATAACATGCTTTTCTAGGCTGCTAGGTAAGGAATAGAGTGCTGCTAATAGTCGCTATATCATACTGTGGACCAAAGCTCAATAAGGCCATGAGTCGAATAACGAAGTTATAAAGGCTATAAAAGCTTTGGCCTTAGAGGTCATGCCAGAAAGTGAAAAGGAAGCCTTAATATAGCTTTCAACTGAAGCCCTAAAGGTGTTGCTATGAATCTTGACCAACCAAATATAATGCAACAAATGTGAGAATCAACAAGACTGCAAGAACGAGCCATAACTAATTGATAAGGCATCAATATCACACTCACGACAAGCCAAGTCAAAATCATAAAATAAGGCTACTAACAATAATAAACAGCAGCTAAATCCATCAATAATATGGTAACCACATCTCGAAGGAGCGACGAGCTCCTGAGGAACTATTTCAAGATGTACTTTACGTCATTCAATACAACAACCATCTTATGTTACTCTAATAAGCATAAAACCAACCCCCAGTCCCTCAAACACCATAACACCATCAGTACACAATAATATTAATCAAATTTAACAAGACAAAGGGGCTGCCCGGAGCTATGGTGTCTAAAACACCGCTTCCTGGCTAAAAAATCTATCCAAGCGATACTAGAACATGGGATTCTGGAAAAGGGTCAAAGGAGGAAGGTTACCTCGACATAGATCTTTGAAATCCCAAGCTAAACAAGCTTCCTCCTTTCAGTAACAACAGAAGGAACCACAATTACCAAGAAACTACTACAAGTCATCAAACAAATACAACTTTTTTTGGCTAGGAGCTTAGAATCTTGATTCAACAAATATATAAATGTATGGGATCCTTACCTTGACAATATAAATATGTATCCACTGCCAAATACTCAATAAACATATGCTAGCTCTCTTCCACAACACCCATGGAGATACGCCATAAAATCAATGAGACAAACTACACCAAAAATGACGAGCTCACAACATAGAGAAACTTCTGTTAAACTTCCGAATTGAAAGCATCAAGTTCCATAGATTATTTAGGGGCTTTCCCTCTGATTTTCAGTAGTTTTTGGCTGAGTTTTCTGAATTAAAGTTAAGGATAAACATCCTTTATAAAACCAAACTAACATAGGGGCTAGGGGGGGCCATCTTGACGTGCCTGCTTATGAAGTCTAATATCTCTCTATTCTGAAGTCTGAAGTCGTATGGACGAACAATTAGTACATTAGAAACTAGACTCACATACATTCGATTTGGTAGGACGGGGTCCTTCTAACTCTTTACAGATTAGGAGAAAATCTTTGAGACATTTAACCCAAATTTTCAGATAATTTCTTAACTACATTTACAATAACTTTCCCCGACTTTTATTTTGCAACTTGTTGACTTCAAAACTTAACATACAACCATTGTTCATTTAAAATAACCCATAAAACATAATTCCTAACATCTTAAGATGCTAGTCTTATCCCAAAAGTATGAGTTAATCAAACGTGCAAATGGGTGGAGTGTTACAAATAACATCAATATCAATAGCTTGTCACAACCCGAAACCAGGCCATGATAGCATCTACATAACCCCCCAGTAGACAAGCCAAAACCCACTGATGCGGAAGATAACAATAATAATTAAACTAACGAAAAGTGGAAGATATAAATGAAAAGACAGGGCCAATAGCATATATACATACCAGCGTACAAAATATACAAAAGTTGGCCCTAAAGTGACCGAATAGACAAAAACAACACGAGAACCAACCCGAACCTGGTGTCACCATAGTATCTATACAACAGACTATGTCTATAAAAAATATAAAACATAGACAGAATATACAAGATGGAAAGCATGTAAAGTCTCTAAAACCGCTGGGAGCTCACTACGATCTAAACTACAACAGGCCTCGAACGATAGGAAGGTCAATGAGGGTGGCTCGTACTAGATGATGCATCAGAAAAAGATGCAGAGTGTAGTATGACTACTAAGACAACGGGTACTCAGTAGGCATCATAGGCCGACCGAGCACAGAAAGATAATATATAGATAATAAGATACATGAAAGCAATTAAAACACAGGGATCCACCTAAATCTAGTTATAAAATCCAAAATCGAAAGAAACAAACCAATAAAAAGTGAAACACGACCGGAGCCAATCCCAAAACAACAACAATCCAAAAGCACCAACCAATGTAATGCCATGAGAATGATATAATGTATGAATGCATAATAGTATAAACCCAGAATACCGCATCGGGTGCCCTAAATAGTGCATCGGACTATGCATATATATATGAGTAGATGAATCAAAGGTAAAAACCCGGAATAACGCATCGGGGGTCCAGAATACTACATCGGACTATGAATAATGCATAAAACTAGTATTTTCCTATTTTGCTTCAAAAATCCATAGAAAATTCCCACACGATTAATTTCAAATCCCAAGGTCGTTGTTATCGTAGTAAACCTCATTTTTTAACCAAAAACCTTTGAAGTGCTTTCTTCCTATATCCATGATGTGCGATGCAATATGAACATGAAATAACCGACTAGGGGAAAACCATTCACAACAAGGCAATAACAGGGTAAACTACCCTCAAAACCAAGAGAACTGACCTGGAATTCCATCCAAATTCATGTTATGGCCTTAGGCCTATAGTTACACACAATAGCAGAACAAAGCGAATAAAATAGGGAAATAACGCAAAAATTCACCGAGATTCTCTACTCTACCTCTAAAACCTCCTAAAAGCAAACTAGGGATCCTAAGCTAGCCACAACGATACTACAAGCTCCTAGACTAAGGATAAACATGATAATTCTACACTATAACCCGAAATGTCTAATTATAAATAGTAAACATGATTTAAGCCTAAATCCATCTAAAATCCAACCTAACGTTCCAGTATCAAATAAATTTTTAAAATCCAACTACACTCGATCTAGAAAGTAAATCGTAACCTACCTCGGGGCCGAACTGCAAACACAAATCATCACTCGTGTGCCTTCCCCTTCTGAATAGCCTCTGACATCTGCCATGCTATCAAGAACATAAACTAGGTGTCAAGATGAGAAGAATGACACCCATATTAATATACAGAAAATCGGGCCAAAATCGGATTTGAAAATGACCCTCGAGGCTCGCGCAATAAAACACAAAATAAAATTGGCAATTAAGGTCGCGATGGGTTAAGGAATCCATGCTCAAAACTTGAGCACAAATGGAGATCGTTTCGGGGCCAAAAATAGCGCTAAAGTGCTACTAATTCGAGGATTTAAGATGGAGAGTTACAAGATTATTAAGACGGAGACTTACCAATTAGGGAAAGAATTACGCAAATAGAGTGAGTCCCCCAAACTCACGAACATGCAGCCCAAGGAACAAATTCTACAAGTATTTATCCGAGATCAAAGAATTAATCAACAATGGAGTTTTACTAAATAGAGAAGAAAAGAGCTTTGGGGAAGGAGAACTTACCAATTATCGAGAGAATACGAATTCCAGATGAACAAACGATTTCCCCAGGTCAAGGACTGATTTGGAGAACTTTAGAAGAGTGTTTCGGTATTTAGGTGTTAGGAGAAATGAACAAAGTGGCTGGAAAAACAAAGTGGACAGCTTAAACAGCTTTCTGGGGTCCGTCATCGCTATCGCGACAGGACCCCCACATTTGCAAAGAAGAGCCAGTCGGACCATCGTGGTCGCGATAGGTCAGCCAAGCGATCGCGTAGACCAAGCCCCTGCCTGCTTTATCGTGAACGCGAAGAGAAACCTTTGCGATCACGATGGTCAAGAAACTAGACCATCACGAACGCGATGGCCACCTCGCGATTGCAATGACCAAAATGGTTTGCAACTTTTATAGCCGCAACCAGCAAATCACCAAGGCCAAAAATTCATCTGACAGACCCTCGGGATTCATTCAGAACCCTGTAACACAAACCAACCATGCTACCCTACCAGAGATAACATTCCGGACTCAATGGAATTGAAGAAACTCCCAACGGAGATCGTTTTAACAAAAAGTGGGTCCCGTGCCCAAAACTAACTCGGAACTTAATACCTCAAAACAAGTCCAGAAGCCCCGAGACCCGAACCCAAGGTTCCTCTAGCCCAAAGTCGACATTCTAGAGCTAATAGAATTGTCAGAATTTGATTCTGAGCACGTCTACGAAGAAAGTTAATTGAAGTCAAGGATTTTCTAAGTTCAAGTTCTAAAATAAGTAAATGGCCATAACAACCAAAAGAACTGCCCGGGCACTGAACCGTCAGTCCTGACAAGTCATAAATGACCTGTAGCTGCTAAGGCAAAACTTGAAATACAAAAAAGCATGAAAAATAGGAAAATGACTGGGAGGATCCTTACAACATCCACTACTAAAAGAACTTTCGTCCGTGATAGTTAGAAAAAAGATAGTACCTGAGGACTCGAAAAGACGAGGATAATGGGTCTGCATGTCGACCTCAATCTCCCAAGTAGCCTCCTTGACAGGATGATGCTGCCACTGAACCTTAACTGATGGAATCTCCTTGGACCTAAACTTCCTAACATGCTTGTCATAAATAGCAACATGCTCCTCCTCAAAGGCTAAGGACTCATCCAACTGAACTGACTCTAACTGAAGCACGTGAGACTCATCCAGAATATACCGCCGCAGCATAGAGACATGAAACACATGATGCACTCTGGAAAGAGCAAGAGGCAAGGCTAACTCATAAGTAACCTCTCCAATACGATGAAGGATCTCAAATGGCCCAATAAACCTAGCATTGAGCTTACCCTTCCTCCCGAACCTCATCATGCCCTTCATGGAAGATACTCGAAGGAACACATTGTCACCCACCATGAACTCTAGATCTCAAACTCTCCAGTCAGCATAACTCTTCTGCCTACTTAGGGTAGTGCGAAGTCTCTCCTGAATAACTCCCACTCTATCCATAGAATCACGAAGGAAGTCAGTACCCCACGACCTAAGTAACCTCGAAAGCATCAAATGAACCCATCGAAGATCTGCACTGCCTTTCATACAAAGCCTCGAATGGAGACATCTGAATGCTAGAATGGTAACTATTATTATATGCAAACTCAACCAATGCTAAACACTGGTCCTACTGACCCACGAAATCAATAACACAGGCTCGCAGCATATCGTCCAGAACCTGAATAGTACGCTATGACTGACCATCTATTTGCAGATGAAAAGTGGTGCTAAGTTCAACCCTAGTACCCAACTCTCTCTGAATAGACCTCCAGAAGTGCAAAGTGAACTGAGTACCTCAGTTGGAGATGATAGAAACTGGCACACCATGCAAATGGACAATCTCCCAAATATATATCTGACCCGACCTCTCAGAACTGTAGGAAGTCTGAATTAGCAAAAAGTGAGCAGACCTAGTCAGCCTATCCACGATAACCCAAATAGCATCAAATCTCCACAGGGTACGTGGTAAACCGACTATGAAGTCCATAGCAATCTTCTCCCATTTCTACTGCGGAATGGGTAGCCTCTGAGGCAAACAACCTGGACTCTGGTGCTCAAACTTCACCTGCTGACAGTTCAAGCACCTAGATACGAAAGATGAAATATCCCTCTTCATCCCACACCACAAATAGTGTTGCCTCAAGTCATGATACATCTTAGCTACCCCGGGATGAATAGAATACCTAAAACAATGAGCCTCCTCCAATATCAATCTGACCAAGTCACCAACTCTAGAAACGCATATATGACCCTCGATCCTAAGGATACCCTTTGAATCTAAAGTTTCCTTCCTAGCCTCACCACTCAAAACCTTGTCACGAATGATCCTCAACCTCACATCATTAAACTACTATGCCTAAATCTGCTCCAACAAGGAAGATCTAGCCTCAATACAAGCAAAAATATGACCCGGCTCAGAAATGTCAAGTCTAACCAACCTGTTAGCCAAGGACTGGATGTCCCAAGCTAAAGTTTGCTCCTCTTTTGCTAAGAAATCCAACCTACCCATACTCACCGCCTTCTAGCTCAAGGCATCTGCCACCACGTTTGCCTTGCCCGGATGATAGAGAATAAAGAGGTCATAGTTCTTCAGTAACTCCAACCACCTATGCTGCCTCAAATTTAGATCCTTCTGGATGAAAATGTACTGAAGACTATGATGGCCAGTAAAGATCTCACAATGCACGCCATAAAGATAATGCCTCCACATCTTCAATGCAAAGACTACCGCCGCTAACTCCAAGTTATGTATGGGGTAGTTCCTCTCATGCACCTTCAACTGTCTGGAAGCATATGCAATAACCCGGCCCTGCTGCATAAACACACAACCCAAACCAATACCTGAAGCATCACACTAAATGGTGAAACCCTTACCCTCGATCGGAAGAGTAAGAATTGGAGCGGAAGTCAACAAGGCCTTGAGCTTCAGAAAGCTCGCCTTGCACTCATCTTACCACTGGAAGGGAACATTCTTCTGAGTAAATCTAGTAAATAAAGCTGCTATCAAAGATAATCCCTCCACAAACCATCTGTAATAACCTGCCAACCCGACGAAACTACGAACCTCGATAGGAGAAGTAGGCCTAGCCCAATCAGTAACTACTGCAATCTTCGCTAGATCTACCATAATCTTATCCTTGGACACAGCGTGCCCTAAGAATGCCACATACTCAAGCCAAAACTCACACTTAGTGAAGTTGGCATACAACCGGTGGTCTCGCAAAGTCTGAAGTACAAGTCTAAGATATTGCTCATGCTTCTCTCTTCTCCTCAAATAAATTAGAATGTCATCGATGAACACAATCACAAACGAGTCCAAGTAGGAATCGAACACACGGTTTATCAACTCCGTAAATACTGTTGGGGCATTAGTTAATCCAAAAGACATGACTAGGAACTCATAATGGTTGTATCGAGTCCTAAATGCAGTCTTTGGAATGTCCTCAACCCTAATCCTCAATTGGTGATAACCATACCTCAAATCTATCTTAGAGAACATTGTCGCACCCTGTAGCTGGTAAAACAAATCATCAATATGCGGTATTAGATATCTGTTCTTAACTGTCACCTTATTCAACTGCCTGTAGTCAATACACATACGCATAGACTCGTCCTTCTTCTTTACAAACAGAATTGGAGCACCCTATAGAGACACACTAGGCTTGATGAACCCTCTACTTAATAGATCTTGGAGATGATTCTTAAGCTCCCTTAACTCAGCAGGTGCCATCCAATATGGCAGAATAGAAATGGGCTTGGTGTCCGGCTTAACATCGATATCAAAACCAATGTCACGATCAAGAGGAAGACCCGGAAGATCAGAAGGAAACACATATGAATACTCGCAAACCACAGGAACTGACTCAAGAGAAGGTATGGTGGCACTAGTATCATGGACGTAGGCAAGATAAGCTAAGCACTCCTTCCCAACCAACCGATGGGTGGTCAAAAAGGATATAACACCCCTCGGTATGTGGCTATCGGTACCCTTCCATACGATAGGAGGGATACCAAGCATCCGAAGAGTAACAGTCTTGGCGAAGTAATCTAAGACTCATGATAAGAAGACAGCCAATCCATGCCCAAGATTACATCAAAATCAACCATATCAATTATAACCAAGTCCACCCATGTGTTGTACCCCAAAATAGTCACTACACAAGCCTGATGCACCTGATTGACTACTAAAGAATCACCTACTGGGTAGATACACACAAGGGAGCAGACAAAACTCACAAGCAGACTCTAAATGAGTAGCATAATAAGCAGATACATATCAGAATGTAGACCTCGGATCAAACAAAGCAAAAGCAGACTGATGACAAATGGAGATTGTACCTATGATCACAGTATCTAAAGTCTTAGCAGTTATCCGGTCAAAAACCGCATATATGTAGCTCCAACCACCATGACCACCTGACCTACCGGACTGAGGACCACCTCTAGTATCCTGGGGACCACCCCTACTACCCAGTGAACTGCCTTTAGCTGGTGGTGCTGGAGCCCTGGGGGCCTAAACCAACTGATCCTAATGCCTATGGTGTTGTACCAATGGGCACTCTCTAGCAAAGTGGCCTATCTTGCCACACTTATAACAACCCCGACCAAACATACTCCACTGTGAAGACCTGGCTGAATTAGAATGACCACCACGACCTATGGACCTTAAATGACCACCTCATGGAGCAGGAATAATACTCTGGCTACTCTGACCCTCAGAAGTCTATAAAGCCACCTGAACAGGCAGGCTCGGCTGGAAGCGCTGTTGGTGCTGACCTCTGCCATAGTAGCCTCTACCATGGGCTTGTGAACTACTGAAACTGCCCTAATGGCAGGGCCTCTTATTGCTTCCCCCTTGGGCCTCACAAAGTATGCCCTCAATAGTATGGTCATGATCAACTACGTCTAGAAAAGACTAACCTGATACTACTATACCCTCCATGGCCAAGCGGAGATGCAAGGTCAAACCTCGAACAAATCGGCGTACTCTCTCATGCTTGGTGGGCAGAATCATAGTGGCGTATCTGAACAACTGGTGAAAGTGGACCTCATACTCAGTCACTGTCAGGGAGCCCTGCTCCAACCCAGAGAACTGATCCATCAACTGCTCTCTCATGCTACGCGGTACATACTTCTCCAGAAAAATAGCGAAGAACTGGGCCCAAGTAAGCGGAGGTGACCCAACTGATCTACAAGCAACATATCACCTACACCACTATTTTTTTGACCATCCAGTTGAAATGCGGTGTAATCTGCTCCATGTGACCCAACTAACCCTAAATTATGTAACCTATCCTGGCAGCTAGTTAGAAACGCGTGCGCATCCTCCCTAGAAGCACCTGTAAACCTCGGAGGACCCAATCTCAAGAACCTACCCAGCATCGTTTGCTCCTCTAAATACATAACTGGCATGGCTGGAAGAGGTGGAGCAACTGTAAGAACCGGTAATACCTCCAATTTAGGAGTCGCAGTAGCAGGCTGCGCTCCTGAACCTTGTGCTGCCACTTGAGTTGAAGTTTGACCCTCATCTCTAACCTGAGAAACAATCGGAGTAGTCGGCGAAGCTATGGGTGGAGTTATACCCTCGAGGAACCCCAACAACCAAACCAAGGTGTCCTGCAACACTGGATTAGCTACAAAACTTTCCGGATGCTGGGCTGGCACCACATGCTCCAGCTCATACTATGCCTCATCCACTCTAACCTCAGGCTCAGGTGATGGTAGTGTAGCCCGGGCCAGAGTTGGTGCCACAGTCCATGCCCTACCTCGACCTCTGGGTTGACCTCTACCCCATCCCCTAGCTGGGGCTCTAACTGCAGGCGCAGGGGCCTCATCCTCACCCGCTGCAAATCTCATCCGAACCATCTGAGAAAGAGTGAAACAAGATACTCCGAAGTTGATCATGTCAAGAACGCATGCCAAGGAATCAAATAATATGACATACTTCCTAGGACTGTCATATAGCCTCTCGAAGATTAGATACGGACATCATCGTACCAATCCACGAGACTCTACTTGAAACTTTGGTTTTATACAGGCGAGACCAGTGAACCTAGAACTCTAATACCAATCTGTCAGGATGCAAAATCAGGCTATGATGGCATCTACATAACCCCCAATAGACAAGCCAAAACCCAATGATTCAGAAGACAATAATAATAATTAAACTAAGGAAAAACAGAAGATATAAAGGAAAAGACAGGGCCAATAGCATATATACATACCAATGTACAAAATATACATAAGATGGCCCTAAAGTGATCGAATAGACAAAACAACATGAGAACCAACCCGAACCTAGGGCACTTGTACAATAGTGACTGAGCAAAGAGTAGCTATACAACAGACTATGTCTATCAAAAATACAAAATATAGACATAATATACAAGATGGAAAGAATGTAAAGTCTCCAAAAGCGCCGGGAGCTCAATGCGATCCGAACTGCAACAGGCCTCGAATGACAGAAAGATCAATGAGGGTGGCTTGTTCTAGGTGCTGCATCAGAAAAAGATGCAGAGTGTAGTATGAGTACAAAGACAATGGGTACTCAGTAGGCATCATAGGCCGACCGAGCACAGAAAGATAATATATAGATAATAAGATACAGGAAAGCAGTTAAAACATAGGGATCCACCTAAATATAGTTATAAAAGCCAAAATTGAAAGAAACAAACCAATAAAAAGTGAAACACGATAGGAGCCAATCCCAAAACAACAACAATCCAAAAGCACCAACCAATGTAATGCCATGAGAATGATATAATGTATGAATGCATAATAGTATAAACTCAGAATACCACATGGGCCACCCAGAATACCGTATCAGACTATGCATATATATATATGAGTAGATGAATGGAAGATAAGAACCCAGAATAATGCATCGTGGGTCTGGAATACCGCATCATACTATGAATAATGCATAAAAATAGTATTTTTCTATTTTCCTTCCAAAATACGTAGAAAATTCCAACACGATTCATTTCAAATCCCAAGGTCATCATAACCGTACTAAACCTCATTTTTTATCCAAAAACCTTTGAAGTGCTTTCTTCATATATCCATGATGTGCGATGCAAAATGAACATGAAATAACCAACTAGGGGAAAACCATTCACAACAAGGTAAAAACAGGGCAAAATAGTCTCCAAACTAAGAGAACTGACCTAGAACTCCATCCAAATCCATGTTATGCCCTCGGGCCCATAGTTACACACAATAGTAGAACAAAGCGACTAAAATACGGAAATAATACAAAAATTTACCGAGTTCTCTATTGTACCTCTAAAACCTCCTAAAAGCAAACTAGGGATTCTAATCTAGGCACAACGATACTACAAGCTCCTAGACTAAGGACAAACATGATAATTCTACATTATAACCCGAAGTGGTCAATTATAAGCGGTAAATAGGATTTAAGCCTAAATCTATCTAAAATACAACCTAACGTTCTAGTATCAAATAAATATATAAAATCCAACTACACTCAGTCTAGAAAGTAAACTGTAAACTACATCGAGGCCAAACTGCAAACACGAATCATCACTCTTGTGTCTTTCCCTTCCAAACAGCCTCAGACAGCTCCCACACTATCAAGAACATAAACTTGATGTCAAGGTGAGAAGAACGACGCCCATATTGATATACAAAAAATCGGGCTGGAAATCAGGTCAGAAAATGACCCTCGGGGCTCGTGCAACGAAACAAAAAATAAAATTTACAATTAAGTTTGTAGTGGGTTAAGGAACCCATGCTCAAAACTTGAGCGCGAATGGAGCTCACTTGAGTGCCCAAAACAGCCCCGAAGTGCTACTAATTCGAGGATTTAAGACAGATACTTACCAATTAGGGAGAGAATTATGCCAATGGAGTTAGTCCCCCGAACTCACGAACATGCAGCCCAAGGAACAGATTCTACAAGTATTTATCCGAGCTCCAAGAATTAATCAACAATGGAGTTTTATTAAATGGAGAAGAAGAGAGCTTTGGGGAAGGAGAACTTACCAATTATCGAGAGAATATGAATTCCAGATGAACAAATGACTTCCCTAGGTCAAGGACTAATTTGGAGCACTTTAGAAGGGAGTTTTGGTATTTAGGTGTTGGGAGAAATGAACGAAGTGGCTGGAAAAATGAAGTGGACATCTTAAATAATTGTTTGGGGTCCTTCGCGACAAAACCCCCACATTCGCAAAGAAGAGCGAGCTAGACCATCGCGGTCGGGATAGGCTAGCCACGTGATGGCATAGAGCAAGCCCCTGCCTGCTTCATCGCAATCGTGAAGATCAACCTTCACGATCGCGATGGTCAAGGAACTCAACCATCACGAAAGTGATGGCCACCTCGCGATCGCGATGACCAAAATGGTCTGCAACTTTTATAGCAGCAACCAACAATTCACCAAGGCCAAAAGTTCATCCGATGGACCCTCGGGATTCATTCGAAACCCCATGAACACAAACAAACCATGCTACCCCTACCAGAAATAGCATTTCGGACTCAATGGAATCAATGAAACTCCCAACAGAGATTGTTTTAATGAAAAGTGGGCCGCGTGCCCAAAACTAACTCGGAACTCAATACCTTAAAATAAGTCTGAAAGCCCCGGGACCCAAACCCAAGGTCCCTCTAGCCCAAAGTCAACATTCTGGAGCTAGCAGAACTGTCAAAATTTGATTCTGAGCATGTTTACCAAGAAAGTTGACCGAAGTCAAGAATTTTCTAAGTTCAAGTTCTAAAAAGGGAAATGGCCATAATGACCTAACAAATGGCCCGGGCACCAAACCATCAGTACCGGCAAATCATAAATGACTTGTAGCTGCTAAGGGAAAGCTCAAAACATCAAAAAAGCATGAAAAATAGGAAAATAACCGGGAGGCTCACTAAATATCTGTACTAGCGCGGTACCTAACCCCTCAACCATTATCAACTTATGATTCCAAATTCTCTGTCTCTCATGATATAACACAGTTCACTAAATCATGAGTACTCTTTCCATCATAACATACTTAAATCAAGTTCAAATGAAATAGTTTATTTATTCAAGCATTAACAAGTTCACAATCATCAACCACACATATGTCCAAAGTTCAATCAACAAGTTATTTAGTTCGGAAACAAACAAGTACTAATCAAAGTCTCAACTCCAATTAAATGCATCACAAGTTTATTGTTAATTAGTCTATGACCTCCTATTATTGAGGACCATTACTCTCATTGTTCTAATTGTGAAGACTCATCACTAATCACTAATATCGTAGTCCTTATTACCATATCATTAGCCAAATTACTAAACCATTGTCAATATTCAACATATATGCAACCTTTAGTTAATTCACCATTTACTTACGGGCTATACTTTTGTCATCTAATCATATTTTTTCCCTTTAATTTATTCTTGTTATGACCGTCACTAAAATGGATTCACTATAAGCAATGCATAACAATCGCAGGCATGCAACGAATTTATCATCCCCTTCAATATTCCCAAGCCTTAATATTTATTATTCATGGTATCGTTCATTTATAGTCTATCTACTTAAATTTAGATTAGACCTAGTCATATCTATATCACATCAGGATAATTATATTCTCATTTATTTATAACAATTTCTTTAGAAGTCCATTTTATATTTATTATAGACATTATCTACCTAAACTCCGTGTCCAAATCGTATTGTGTCTGTTGATTTCACACTGTAATTGAAATTAGCTAATCAAAGTCTACTACTCATTAAATCATAACCTACCTCGATGTTGTAATGATCCTCTAGATCATTTTATTTATTTTCATGCTTTTTCTGCATTTTGAGCTTTCCACAATGGCTATAGGTTATTTATGACTTGCCGGGATTGACACTTTGGTTCTAGTGTAGTTCATTTGTGTTTTAAGACCTTATCCCTATTTTGAAACTCTTATAGCTAGAAGAGTTGACTTTGGTCAACATTTGGAGAAGACAACCTCGGATGGGAATTGCATCAGTGCTATTAGCTTTGGAATGTTGACTTTGGGCTACTAGGATCTTTGGTTTGGGTTACGAGGCTTCTGAACTCATTTTGGGCTATTGGGTTCCTTTTTGGTTAAATTATGATTTTGTTCATGGGGCCTACTTTTTATTAAAATGATCTTTGTTATGACTTTTGTCAATTCTGATGAGTTTGAAATACCATTTTTTATAGGGTAGCATATCTAGTGTGTGTTCTCGATGCTTAAAATGAATCGCGAGGGTATGATCGGAGAGGTTTGGAAGCTGGTGTTCTTGGTTCTAGTATGGGCACAGTTGTAGTGCTTGGACGCACGTACATAGTTGCCTTTATAGTATAGGGTGACGTTAGTAGGGCATTGATAAGTTGGTAGTACCAACTTATTACGCTTTTATTCATGAATTAATGTCATGTTTTGATGAGGATTAGAGGTACTTATTGCCTTTATTGTCATAAATACAGGCACTCTTGGTCAAATAAAGAAAGCAAAGGAGTTGAACCCAAAAGAGCTTAAAGTGGAGCTAAAGTGCAAAGGTGATCAGAAAGTGAAGAATATGTAGAGAAAGGCAAAGTAATAAGTAAGCCACAAAGATCCACCTGCATCACACAAGGAGGATCAGAAACTACTTGAGCAGTCACTCACATGCAAGCCACACATTATCAAGGGCGATTGCCCATACTCTTCGCATACTGTTGGACCTCACTGACTGAATAGAATGGTACCTACGAGACAAAAAACTCAAGGTGTGATCGTAGGTGCCGTTAAACCTCACATCGCACATGCCCCAAACGACAATTTTGTCCAAATGTGTGTGACATATTTGGGAAGGTTCTAAAACATATTTTGGGGCCTATACTAAGAAGAATTCATCAGTTCTTACTTTCCCAAGGAACAGTGTTGAGAGTACACTTTCTCTTTTCTTCTTTCTCATTGAAAAAACACCATTTGTAAGGGATTTTGAGCTTGGAATTGGAACTTAGCTTATAATATGAATGGAATTTTGAGAAACCCATTTGGTATATTCTCTTGTTCCTTTAATAGGAGCAGCTAAATTCTATTCTAAGGGGTATGTGCATGATGGGTGTTTGAATTTAGGAATGAGTATTGATTAATTGTTCTTATAAATGATTATTTAGTATGGGTCTATTGAATTCTTCATGGTCTAATTTTAAAATTGATGGCTGAAAACATTTATTGAGTTTACTATTTTTGTACTTGCTTGAAAGAGGAGTTCATAAATTGCGTAAGAATTCAATAGTGAGGATTCGGGATTTCCACCATAGATTAAGGCTAGAAATAGCTTGATTGATGGAAATTTCCATCTCAGAATCAAATCTAGAGATAGTTTGATTAACCCAAGAATTAATTGGTTGGTTTAAGGTAAAGCTATGGGGTTTGAGCAAACACCATGGTACATATATTTGTAGGGTTGAAAGACTACCAAATATATCTCGAACCAAGCTACCCATATCTTTAGTTGAAAGTTTGCATGATTAATCAATTCCTTATCCCATTGTAGGACCCCATAAAAAGCATACCACTAGTTTTTCCTTCTCTTGATTTCTCTAATTATGTTTATGTCATTCTCCTGTTACTTGCAATTCGATAGTTCCCAAACCTTTTCCCCCAAATTTTACTTTAAATTGCTCAGACAATTACTCACATTAGTGAATTGAACTCTGACAATTAGTGGCAAAACTATTGTCCCATTCTCCATGGATTCAATCCCGATATCCCATTGGGTTACTTACTTATTTTACTTGATGAACGTTACCATCTCTTACGGGAGAGTGCTTTTGAACATCATCAGGCATTACCTCTGCACTGATCTTTTTGCCCCTGTGGTCCCACCTATGCAGCATATGTGCAATTCCTATAAAGTTGGGGCATCCTATTGACCTCTGCTCTTGTGGTGGTCTGACCGCTATGTCGATGCTGCACCTACATCAATATAACCGTAGGTGCATCGATCGCTGGCAGTTTTTAAATAAAGTTTCTCCTTCATTTCACTATATTCCAACAACTCTTTTCCCTATTATTAAGCTCGATTAAGAGGGAGGAGCACCAATTCTGGGTGAATTACTAAGATATTGAGTTAAAACTCATTCCTCTCTCATTCTATCTTGCATTTAGTACTTTAATTCACGTTTCATTCTTGAATTTGAATCCTAATTTTTGCATGATTTTCTCTTTAAGTTCTACTGTTGGGTTCAGACCATTTGAGGTCTGAATTTATGACCTTTTCTTCTCAAACTTGGGGCATGCACCCCGCATTTCATTTGGAATATGTTTATGAATTTCATTTTCTGTTTTATTAAGCGAGCACCAAGGGTCGTTTTTGGACCCAATTTCCATCTCAAACTTTTTTATAGCAATATAGGTATCATTCTTCTCATCTTGACACCTAGTTTATGTTGTGATAGCGTGGTAGTGTTCCGAGGCTATCCAGAAGGGAAAGGCACATGATTGATGGTTCGTGCTTCTAGTTCTATGTCGAGATACCTTACAGTTTATTCCTTTTAGACCTAGATCAGTTAGATTTTATATGTTATGAGCTGTATAAATGTTAGGGTAGGTTTTAGGGTAGAATTAGGCTTAAATCCTGTCTTTTACTTATTTTTGCCATTTTCAGGACCGTAGAATAGTACTATAATACTTATCCTTAGTTTAGGAGCTTGTAGTCTCACTGTGGCTAGCCTAGAATCCCTATAGTAATTTAAGGAGGTTTTAGAGGTAGAGTAGGTGCCTTGATTTAGTTTTGTATTATAGTTTTGTTTTCGGTCTTTATTTACCATTATTATGAAACTATGGGCCCAAGGCCATAGCTTTGGACTGGACAGAGTTCCAGGTGAGTACCTTATTTGAAGGGCAACCTTGCCCTATCTTTAATATATTCATGCATTTACTTGGGTGTTGTATTGGATATACTCATTTTTGCATTTATGGACTTAGCATATAACTGGTTTTTCTAATAAAGAATTATTGGTTTTCGAGTTAAAAAGACGTTTTTCACTGTTACTAGGCATCTCAAAATTCTAAAAGGATTTTACTACTTTACTACTGATTTTTTGGATTTAAAAGCTAAAATGCTTCCCTTTTATCTGATTTATGTTTTTTGGAGGGCATTTTTACTCATTGCATGTCCGATGTAAGATATCGGACCCATATTTACTTATTGCATGTTCGATGTAAGATTCCAGACCTATATTTACTTATTGCATGTCCGATGTGAGATTCTTAACCCATATTCATTTATTGTATGTCTGATGTAAGATTCTGAACTCATGTTGCATCAGCCTCATACTGCACCACATCCATTTCATGATGCACTGCATTGTATGTTGATATATTTTGCTTTATGTGCCGAGTTTTCTTATTGTTATTATCTTCACAATCTATTAGATTATGTCTCTTTTTGGTTGATAACTAGATTTAGATGGATTCCTCTAACTAGTTTACTTTCCTGTATCTTATAATATATATTATCTTTTTGAGCTCGATCGGTCTATGATGTGTGCTGAGTACCCTGCATTTTGGTACTCATACTACACTCTACATCTTTTTCTGATATAGCACCTAGTATGAGCCACCCTTAGTGACCATCCATTCATTTGTGGCAAGTTGTTATTCGGATCTTGGTGAGCTCCTAGGATTTTGGAGAACTTTACTTCCTTCCATCTACTATTTTTTTTACACTTTGTACTTTGGATAGATAGTGTATATTGTATAGCGTATTTTTGTACTCTAGGTGCTCTTGTACCGGTAACACAAGGACCAGAGTTGGTTCTTATAGCTATGTTATTCTTTCTCGATCACTTTAGGGCCATTTTTATTTATTTAGTACTGTCGATATATATCTATACTGTTGGCCCGTATTTTGTATTATTTATCATATGTTTTTCTTATGTGAATGTTTTACTGTACTTTCGCAATCTCTTGGGTTGGCTTGCCTAGTGTGGGGATCTTAGTAGGTGCTATTATGGACTAATTTCAGGTCAAGATAGAGTCATGATAGAGCTCAAGGTTTACTGGTCTTGCCAGTATAAGAGCAAAATGTCTAGTAGAGTCTTGTGGATCGAGATAACGTCCGTATCCTATCTGTGGGAGGTTATAGTACATTCTTAGGAAAGATTCCACCTTGTTTGATTCCTTATCATGTGTCCTTAACTCTATCAACTTCTAAATATCTTTTGTTTCACTCTTTCTTAGATGGTTTGGATGAGATCAGCAGCAGGTGAGGTCGAGGCCCTTGCACCTGCAGTTAGAGCCCCTAGGGGATGAGGTAGAGGTCAACCCAGAAGTGGAGGTAGGGGACGGGTTGTGGTTCCAGCTCAAGCCCAGACTAGATTACCATTGCTAGGGCGATGTTGAGACTTAGGATTTACAATATAAGCCAGAGGGTATGGGCCAGCCTTGCCCCTGACACATTTTGTGGCTACACTGATTCTCCAAGATATGTTGGTTTGTGTGCTTGGGTTTCTAGAGGGTATGTCACACCCTGTAGTTTCGCCTGATACTCTGATTGGCTCACATATCAGGGACGAGGCTCAGACTTTAGCTCAAGCAGTGGCACATGGTTCAGGAGCCCAGCCTGCTACTATGGCTCCTTGTTTAGAGGTGTTTCCAGTTCCTATGATTATTCTGCCTATTCTAGTTGGGACAGTTATATCTTCTGAGGAGCAGAAAATGCTTGGTCGGTCTCTGCGATTGGGTCCCTCAAGATTTTATGGTGCTCTGAGGGAGGATGCCCATGAGTTTCTTACTAGTTGCCAGGAGAGGTTGTATAACCTCAGGTTGGTTGAGTTGCACGGAGCAGATTACACTACATTTCAGCTAGATGGTCCAGCAAAATAGTGATGGAGGTCTTACATAGCTTGCAAACCAGTCGGGTCACCTGCCTTTACTTAGGCTTAGTTCGTCATAGACTTCTTAGAGAAGTATGTACTGTGCAGCTTGAGAGAGCGGTTGATGGATGAGTTCACCAGGTTGGAGCTGGGCTCCATGTTTTTCTTAGAGTATGAGGTTTATTTCCATGAGTTGTCTAGGCATACCACTATGATTTTACCTACCGAGCATGAGAACGTGTGTCGCTTTGTCTGAGGTTTGACTATATAGCTACATTTGGCTACAAAGGGTGTAGTAGCTTCAGTCTAGTCCTTTTTGGAGGTGGTAGATCATAACCACACTATTTAGGGCATACTTTATGAGGCTCAAGGGGCAGCAATAAGAGGCCCCGTCATCAGGGTAGTTACAGTGGTTCACATATACGGGGTAGAGGCTTTTTTAGTCAAGGTCAGCATCAACAGTTCTTCCAGCTGAGCCATCCTATTTAGGTGGCAGTACAACTTCCATAGGTTCAGAGTAGCAAGAGTAGTCAGGTTTTGGTTCAGTCTTCTAATGGTGCACACTCTGGGTATTTTAGTTGTGGCGGCCAGTCTTGTAGAACAGGTTCTTCTCCACAGACCTTAGCAGGAAGAGGTTGCTACGAGTGTGGAGAGTTGGGGCACTTTGCTAGAGATTGTCCTAGAGTCAGATATGACAGTCAATAGGGACGACAGGTTCAGGCCCCCAAGGCTCTAATGACACCGGTCAGAGGTGGTGCGTAGGGTTGTAGGAGAGGTCCCCAGGGTACTCAAGGAGGTCCTCAATCTGGTAGATTATGTGGTTATTCTGGATGAAACCACATTTATGCATTTCCAGGCCATCAAGAGGCTGAGGCTATAGATGGTGTCATCACAGGTACGATCTTTGTATGCTATCAGTCAGCCTCTGCATTTTTTGATTTGGGGGCTACATTTTTGTATATGTCTGCTTATTATGCTAAATGTCTAGATTCTGCTTGTGAGGTATTGCATATTCCTTTGCATGTAGCTACCCTAGTAGGAGATTGCTTAGTAGTGGATCATATTTATCGGCCTTGTATGGTGACTATTTTGGGGTATAACATATGGGTAGACCTGGTTGTGCTGGACTTGGTTGACTTTGATGTGATTTTAGGCATGGATTGGTTGTCTCCCTATCACGATTGATTTGACAATACTCTCACTCTTCGGATGCTTGGTATACCTTCTATTATATGAAAGGGTGCCAATAGCCACATGCCGATAGGAGTTATATCTTTCCTGAGTGCCCAGCAGTTTATTGGGAAGGGGTGCTTGTCCTATCTTGGTTACATCCATGATACTGGTTCCACCACACCTTCACTAGAGTCATTTCCTATGGCTTGCAAGTATTAAGATGTGTTTCCCTCTGATCTATCGGGTCTTCCTCCTGATCATGATATTTACTTTACTATTGATGTTGAGCTGGGCACTTAGATTCTTCTATATCGGATGGCACCAACTGAGTTGAGGGAGCTTAAGGATCAGCTCCTGGATTTGTTGAGTAAAGGGTTCATCAGGCCTAGTGTATCTCCATAGGGTGCTCCAGTTTGGTTTGTGAAGAAGAAGAATGGGTCCATGGGTATGTGTATTTACTATAGGCAGTTGAATAAAGTGATAATTAAGAATAGGTATCTGATACCGCATATTGATGATTTGTTTGACCAGCTATAGGGTATAATAATATTCTCTAAGATTGATTTGAGATTCTATTATCATCAATTAATGATCAGGGATGCGAACATCCCAAAGACTGCATTTAGGACTCAATATGGCCATTATGAGTTCCTAATCATATGTTTTGGGTTGACCAATGCCCTAGCAACATTTATGGAGTTGATGAATCATGTGTTCAAAGCAAGCTTGGATTCCTTTGTTATAGTGTTCATCGATGACATTCTGTTGTATTCGAGGAGTAGAGAGGAGCATGATCAGCATCTGAGAGTTATACTTCAGACCTTAAGAGACCATCAGTTATATGCCAAGTTTACTAAGTGTGAGTTTTTGCTTGAGTCTGTGGCATTGTTGGGACACACGGTGTCCAAGGATGGGATTATGGTGGATTTGGCAAAGATTGTGGTAGTTCATGATTGGGCTAGGCCTATTTTTCCTACCGAGCTTCGCAGTTTCATTAAGTTTGCAGGTTACTAAAAATGGTGTGTAGAGGGGTTTACTTCTATAGCAACTCTGTTGACTAGATTGACTCAAAAGAATGTCCCTTTCCAGTGGTATGATGAATGTGAGGTGAGCTTTCTAAAGCTCAAGGCCTTATTTACTTTAGCTTTGATTCTGTACTCTTCTAGTTGAGGTCCAGGAAGAGGCTCATTGTTCGAGGTATTCCATTCATCCTGAAGCAGCTAAGATGTGTTGTGCATGGCAATAACACTACTAGTAGTGTGAGATGAAGAGGAATATCTCAAATTTCATGTCTAGGTGCTTAAACTACCAGCAGGTGAAGTTTGATCCCTAGAGGTCAGGTGGTTAAACTCATTGACTACTTATTTCGGAGTGTGAATAAGAGTGGATAGCTATGTACTTTATGGTATGCTTGCCACATACTTTGTGGAGGTTTGATGCTATATGGGTGATCATGGATAGATTAACAAAGTCTTTTTATTTACTATTGGTTCAGACTTCCTATAGTTCAGAGAGGTTAGATCAGATCCACATTTGTGAGGTTTTTTGTTTGCATTGGGTGCTTGTTTCTATCATTTCTAACTATGGTACTCAGTTTACTTTGTGTTTCTGAAGGTCTATTCAACGAGATTTGGGTGCCTGAGTTGATCTTAGAACTGCTTTTTAACTACACATCAATGGTGCATTTGAGCATACTATTCAGGCCCTAGAGGATATATTGCGGGCTAGTGTTATTGATTTTGGAGGTCAGTGGGATCAGTTCTTAGCCTTGCAGAGTTTAAAAATAATAATAGCTACTATTCATGTATCCAGATGGCTCCATTTGAGACCTTATATGGTAGGCAGTACAGATCTCCGGTGGATTAGTTTGATGCCTTCGAGATTAGACTATGGGGGTACTAACTTGCTTCATGATTCCACATATAGAGTTTAAGTCATTCAGGAGAGACTTTGTTCTTCCTAGAGTAGGCAGAAGAGTTATACTGATCAAAGGGTTTGAGAGCTAGATTTCATTGTTGTGACTGAGTGTGCCTGCAGGTATCACCCATGAAAGACGTGATGAGGTTTGGGAGGAAGGGAAAGCTTAGTCCTAGATTCATTAGGCCATTTGAGATCTGTTGTCGCATTAGGGATGTAGCATATGAGTTAGTCTTGCCTCCTGCTCTTTCAGCTGTTCACCCTATTTTCCATGTTTTTATGTTGAGGCGGTATGTTCTGGATGAGTCTCACGTGCTTCAGTGGTATTCGATTCAGTTAGATGAGTCTCTAGCCTTTGAGGAGGATCTAGGGTCTCTTTTGGATAGGCAGGTTAGGAATTTGAGGTCCAAGAAGATTCCATCAGTTAAGGTTCAGTTGCGGCATCATCCTGCCAAGAAGGCAACTTGGGAGATCAAGATCGACATATGGGCCTGTTATCCTCACCTTTTCGAGCCTTTAGGTATCTTCCTTGCTTTAACTTTCAAGGACATAAGTTCTTTTAGTAGTGGATGTTTTAATGACCCTCTAGGTCATTTTCTTAAATTTTGTGCTTTTAGTGCATTTTGAGCTTCCCCATAGTGGTTACAAATCATTTATGACTTGCCGGGATTGACGGTTTGATTCCCGGGCAATTTCTTTGTGTTTTGTAAGACCCCACCCGTACAAACATTTAAATTAACCCGTTCTTTAGGGATAAGACTAGGAGTGCTTAATATATGAGAAGGATGTTTTATGAGTTATTTTAATTGCACAATGGTTGTATGTTAAGTTTTTAAGTCAAGCAAGTTACAAAATAAAAGTTGGCAAAAGTCATTATAAATTCAATAAAGAGATTCTATGAAACTTTGGGTAAAATTTCTCAGAACTTTTATCCCAATATATATAGAATTAGTGGGCCACCATCCTATAAAATCAAAGGTCTACGAGTTTAGTTTCAAACACATTAAATAGTTCATCCATACGACTTCAAAGAGAGAGATATTCACATTTTCGTGAGACTGCACAAGCAGGCACCTCAAGGCGGGGTCCCCCTACCCCCAAAGTCAGTGGTGCATTATAAAATACCACCTTCTTCGTGTTTCATCCATATAACATGACTGAAAACCCATAAAATTCAGAGCAAAATCCCCTAAATCCTCCATGGGAGTTGGTGCTTTCAACTCGAAAGTTTAACAGAAGTTGCTCTACGTAGCGAGCTCATTGTTGTGGTATAGCTTTCTCATCGATTTTGTCATTGGTTGTTGTTACTGCAAAGAAGCAGCTTGTTTAGTGATAAGTCGGTAATCTACCAAATTAATGAGCCTTTAATCATGAATTATTGTCATGTTTTGATAAGATTTAGCGGTTCTTATGATCTTTATTGACATGAATGCAGGAACTCGTGGTCAAAGAATTGGACCCAAAAGAGCTCTAAAGGAGTTGAACTGTGAAGTGATCAAATGAGATGAAGATTTTGCCTTGAGGTGCGAACCTTGTTCGACAAGAACAACCCTTTGTGCAGTCTGCACCTCGTCCGTATGAAAGACTCAGAGGAAGAAGAGAATCTTTTAAGGGGGTACGACACCCGAGCGACATGCACAAGGTCTTGTGCGAATCATACCCCACTTCGCACGAAACTGTAAGTATGAACCATGTCTCAGAATCACTTATGCGGAGCTATGCGACATACACAACAAGATGTGTGAACCGCACATCACGGCACATAGCTCTCGAGGGGCAATTTTGTCCAACTTTATGTGACGCTTTGGGAAAATTCTAAAACCCAATTTGGGCATAGTTTTTCATAGTTTTTGAATAGTTTTCAGTTTTGGAGCAAATTTCTCCCCCAAGGCAAGAAAGAGGGTTTCAATCCATTCTCTCAATCTTCAACCTTAGACTTGTAAATTTGAGCTTGGATATTGAATCTTGCTACAATTAATGAAAAGGAATTTGAATTTCCCTATGGGTATAATTTCTTGTTCCTTTAGCATGAGTGGCTAAGTCTTCTTGTTTAGAGATGTGTTGATGATAGATACTTGATAAAAGGGTATGGGTCTTACTTATTCATGTTTATAATTGCTAATATGATATGGGTCTAGTGATTTTACCATATTTAAACTCTAAAATTGGTAATTGCAAACATTGATATAATTACATTTATTATGTTCTTGCTTGACAAAGAGGTTTATGATTTTGGATGTGAAATTACTAGTGGGTACTTGATATTCCACTTAGATTGAGGCTAGAAATGACTCAATTTACCGGAAACACCCATTTAAGGGTCTAAGCTAGAGATAGTGTGACCTCCCCAAGCCTATATTTATTAGTTTATGCGTAAACAATGGTGCTTAAACAAAGACTGTTGGATGAATGATTGTGTGATTGAGAGATTAACAATCATGCCTAAAACCAATGCTACCTATGTTTTTAGTAAGAATTCATGCATTTAAGCAAGTACCATGACCCGTGTTTGAGTCCCATCAGAAACACATCCCTAATCGTCTTCTCTCTTGTTTACGCCTCGCATTTATTTTTATTGTTTGGTTTGGAATTGAATTGTGACAGATTCCCAATTCCCTCTTTTACTTTTTTTGTTGTTTGGACAATTTACTCTCGTTGTGAAGTCTTTTCTACAATCTCTTGGGATAAGCTCCAATTCCCTGTGGGATCGACCCTGATTCCCATCGGGTAATATAAATTTTGTTTTGCTTAACAATCACTGATACCTCCATCTTGGAAAGTACATTTGATCATTATCAAAAATGGCGCCGTTGTCAGGGAATTGTGTTTGAATAGACTTTTTGATTGTTAATTAAAATCACATTGTAGAGTGTTTGTTCTTTTTATTTGGTTTGTTGTTTTTGTTTGTTATGCCGGTAGCCCATGAGCGAAGTGGGTTATAACAAAAGTGTAGATGGCTTCATGGATGCAGCAAATGAACCCGTAGTTCAAGGGAGATTGGTGCAATCTGCCTACACCCCATGATTGGAAATGCGGTGTTCCACGTCATGAGCACCATGCTCCATCTTATACAAATGAAGGGGATTTTTGGAGGGGCAGCACACAAAGATGCAAATAGGCACATCCGCAATTTTGTGGAGATTTGCCAACCTTTCATCTTCCAAAACATTCCCTAAGAATCTATTCAACTTTGCCTATTCCCCTTCTCTATAACGGGGAAGCCACAACATAGTTGGAGGAATTACCGAATGATGATGCTGAGGGATGAGATTACCAACATTCGCCAACTCCCTGATGAGCCTTTACATGAGGTATGGTTGAGGTTTAAAAAGAAACTATTGTTTTGTCCCAACCACGGATTGTTGGATGATGTCTTGCTATAAAGCTTTTATAGAGCTTTGAACTCAATGAACAAGTCTGTGGCCAACAACCTCGGGGGTGGTACCTTCATGGACTAATAATTTGCTCTCGCCTCAGTTTTTTTAGAGAGAATGACCAAGACTAACCAAGCTTGGCACACAAGGGAGGCTGATATTCCTACCTCGGGAGTGACCATATCTATTTTGACAAATGAGATGCCGAGAAAGGATGAAGAGAGGGATGAGACCATGGCCAAAATGATGATGCAAATAGACTTATTGGCTAAGCATATGATGGGGGCCAGAAGTTCTAAGACCGTGAATGTTGTGAGTACACCAAAGATCAAGGCTAGTGATGATGAGCTAATAACCATCATGGATGGTAAACTTTGTTATTTGTCGGCGAGTTCTGATCTTGGGTATTATCACTTGAGAGATGAGAATCAAGGTTGGAATAGGGACAAGGAATGAGATGGAAATTGGAGGGACCGTGACAAAGAAGGTGATAGATACAACCACCGGAGCTCAAATCCATACATACCTCTAAATAAGTTGGATTCTTTATATCAACCTACCACAAGAAATCCCGGTAACTCGAAGATAGAGGACATGTTGTCCTTGGTTTTGAAAAAAGTGGAAACTACAAACACCGGGATTAGTGAGCTTAAAAGCAAAGTTTCAATACTTCATCAAACTGTGAGCTCTTATTTGGCCTCAATCAAGCATCTCGGGGCTCAAATGAACCATCTATCAATTCAAATTCACCCGAGTATGAAGGGAACACTTACTAGTGACACCAAGACCAATCCTAAGAATGGCGCTCATGTTATGGCTATTGTTAATAGAAGTGGAAGGACAAGTGGTGTGGTCAAAAGGCTCATTGTGGATGTTGTGGAGAAGTTGGCTGAGGTAGTGAAAAAGCCTAGTGTTAAACACGTGTGAAAAAGAAGAAGAGAATATACGTGAAAAAGACTTTGAAGAACCGGGAGTTGGGGTGAAGCTTGGTGCACCTAACGTACCAGTTGATGTTAATCTTGATGATGAGAAGGAGGAGGTTGAATTTCCTCCCCAAGTGGCTATTGATATTTAGGAGGACCCTCCTATTATGCTAAGTGTGCCGACCACACTACCCAAGGGACCTCTTCCGTACTCTAAAAGGTTAAATAAGAAGAAGGAAAAGCACAAATTCAATAAGTTTGTCGACATGTTCATCAAGATTTCTATAAATATTCCATTGATTGAAGCCTTAATGCATATGCCGGGGTACACCAAATTCATGAAGGAGTTGCTAAAGAAAAATAAGGTTGTCAATGTAGGCACCACTGAGATCTCACACAGTTATAGCGCTCTGATGATAAGTAATGTTGCTACTAAATAGGAAGACCCGAGTGCATTCACTATTCCTTGTACAATTAGGATGTTTAAGTTTCGGAAGGCCATGTGTGACTTAGGGGCAAGCATCAACTTGTTGCCCTTGGTGATCTTCAAGAAGTTAGGATTGGGTACACCCAAAACTACTCCCATGTGTCTACTCATGACTGATCGGTCTATTAAGCATCCATAGGGACTCTATTTGACGTGTTGGTCAAAGTTGATAAGTTCATTCTCCCAGTGAACTTCATGATCTTGGATTTTGAAGTGGATGTAGAGGTCCCCATCATTTTAGGGAGGCCATTATTGGCTACGGGGAGAGCCTTTGTGGATGTTAAACTCAGAGAACTCAAGTTCTGAGTGGGGAGCGAGGTAGTGACATTTAATGTATGCCAACCTGAAAAGACTTTGATGAATTGTGGGTAATCTCAGTGATCGATGTTGAGGGCAATCTAGATGATGCCCTTGAGGAGTGTGAAATGGGCAAGACGCCCAAGTTTGAGGTGTTGCCAAGTGGGAAACATGATGATATTTTGAGGAGTTGAAGGAGCAATTCCCCTTCTTAGGGTGGGGCCATGCCAACCAGATTGGCATGCTATCAAACAAAGACTAAGGTTTGAGGTACTATCGTCAAGCCACGACGTAAAATCAAGCGCTTCTTGGTAGGCAACCCAAGTGTTTTTTACTTTGTTTTTAGTTACCTTTTTGTTGTTTTTGGTTTGTTTAAGGAATTCATGGAGAGGAAAAATGACAAAGTGGAAAAATGAGACAAAAAGGCGATATGTGGATGGTCGTGCCATTTGCACGAGTTATTGTGTGGGTGACACATGCCACCGCATCCCAAAGTAGTGAACTGAAGAAAAACTGTTTAGTCAGAGGCAACATGCACTGGGATGTGCATTCTACACGAGCCCTTGTGTGCATTACATCTCCATCGCACACCACAACAGAAGAGGGGCCAAGTTCAGGCATGAAATGGTGAGGTGCGAAGCGATATGCAGTCCACACAAGGGCTTGTGTGAATCATATATTGCGATGCGCCCAGGTAAGTTTTGAATTTTTTTGTTGACCTACCCGTTGATCGACCCAGTGACTCTTCTTCTTCTTTTTCTCTTTTAAATTGCTACCTTCACCCTTTTTCTCCTATATTTTTCCAAACTTCCACAATTTCTCTCCAAAAATTCTCCACAAATCCTCCAAACTCTCCCAAAATCTTCTCCTTCTCTCACCCACACCCCTCCGTTGTCGCCGCCACCATCTTTTTCTCCTGGCAAGTCATGGGTCTCCATTGTTGCACCTTGAAAAGGCTTCAATTTTTGCTTCCTTCTCATAATCTTCACTTGTGGTAAGTTCTCTGACGTCAAATACATGTTTTTATGTAGATTGGAAACTCATATTGTGAAGCATACTTGTTAGAATCACCATGTTGATTTTGGATGAGATCTGAAAATTTTGGGTCCCCAATTTGGATTGTATTATTGATATTGCTTAGAATTACCATGGTAGAACTTGAAGTGATGATAATGCATGTCGATTGTAGTACTTTTTATCCTTAAAGATTTATATTTTGGGTGAAGTATGAGTTACCCACTAGTGATTGGTGCAAGATTTGGACCTATGATAGATTGGGTGACGTCATTCTTAAGGGCAAATTGTCGTCTTCATGAGGTTTTGATTGAAAATTTATGTTGGGGCTGAAATTTGTTACTACTCTTATGCCCATGATCTATGTTGAATATTTTTGTTGGGTGTATGACCTTGTGTGGAGAGGTAGAAATTGTTGAATAATTGTGGCTAATTGTTCCAATTGAAGGCTTGATGTTCCCGATGATAGATGGGGTAACGTCCTTCTTAAGGGAATTCATTGAGTTCTTCTTTTGTTTTGAAGTGTGAGAATGGATTCCGGGGAAATCTGAGTACCTGGATGATTTGTTGGGTCATAGAATGCTTGGCCATATTGATTGAAAATTGTTGGATTATTGGTGTGATGCTTGCCGCCAAGTGCATTGCACACGTATTATTCTGTGAATCACATGCTTAATAGACGAGGAGACAAGGGATTGAAAAATCCCAAGTGTTTTCCCTGTGCATTTCGCATGCGGAGCGCAGACCTCTACGTGCAAAACGCACAAGGCATCGCACCTTGTGAAAAATTGTTGCCAGTGAACTGTTTTAAGGGGCAATGTATGGTACAAAGCGCACTATAGCTGGTGCGGTCCGCACCAGCTTTGCAACTCAGTGGAGAAATCCCTATATATTTATGGTAACTCATGCAACGTCATGTATGACGCATACTATTCTTTGTGCGGTTCGCACGTGGTCCACATGAGCCAACAATTACCTACTTCATTTTTATACTTCTTAGCATTCCATTCTTTTTTTAATTAGTTATCTTCTTTCTAGCTTTTTTTTCTTTTACATTTATCCAAAAAAAATACAAGAAGAGTTTGTTTTGCTTTTTGGTACTCACAATCTCTATGTATAGACTATGTCTTCTACCAGGGGTACTATCAGCTGCGGAGGAGGCGAGAATTCACTTTGGGATTGAAGTCATGAAGACAATCTATGATAGAGATAAGGGTAGGACCTTAAATGTAGAGAAAAGCATCAACTTGGCTACAGTCGGGGAGGAGCTACATAACATCCACAAATAGTTTCCCGATCGAGAGTGGCAACCATTCCAAGATGTACCTTGGGGGTACTATGAGGAAATAGTTTGGGAGTTCTTTGTTGATTATCAAGCTAAGTAAGACTCCAAGGGATATAAGGGGAACATAGAGAGGTTCCCTAACTTGGATTCAGTTGTCGCGGGGCAAGAAAGTGTCTGTCACTCCAACTGCGATCAATCCCATCAATTGGAGTCACCAAATTGATCATGCCCCTGAACTCTTTGCTAGGTTGTCTGCCGAGCAAAAGTCATATCGTGAGATGGACCCTATGATTGCTTATGACATCCCTCTTTTGTCTTCTATGGGGGGTGATATACCGAGGAGGTCCTTACTCTTCAAATCTTGTCTCTTGTATGACCATATTCGCATCCATTTCCTGTCCTCACAGAATGCTCAGAAGATAACTCAGGATGGGACCATTCTGATTACTCTTATTATGATGAGTGAGCATGTCAACTTCAGGCAGATAGCGGCTATGGTGATAATGAGGAAAACTCACAAGGGAAGTAATTCATTGCTCTTCCCGGTACTTATTATCCCCCTCCTCAGGTGTGACAAGTTTACACATGCTATTGGGACGATTGACCTTTATAGGAAGATAGACAAGGATGCTCCTAGGTTTAAGAGGCGCATGACTGTGCCATTAGGGTAAGTTGAAGCAACTGGTTCCTCTCCTTCTTAGGCAGCCTCAGAAGCACATACCCCAACAGCTTCTGCACCCAGAGGACCTTAACCAAGATTGGTCTCCAGGATATGGTAGACAAAACCTATAATAATGAAAGGTAGCTAAATGGGTTGGCACTCAAGTTGCCCGGGTTGATTGAGACAGCTGTCAAAAATTCCATCAAGGGAGTGGTGCAAAGCCTCACCAAATTCTACAAAAGGGTGGACGCTATTGATGTGGCTAAGGTAAAAGGGAAGGCTCCAATTGAGGAGGCAAATTTGAGCACATTGCCTCAGTCCCGTTACACTCGCGATCCTATAGATGACTTGCTTGTATATCTAGCAAGTGAGAAGGTGATACCCGATGATGATCAAGATCCAAAGTTTCAGCAGGTTCTAAGAGAGTCCACTGTTTCTGCATACTCCCGAAAGGGTGGTGCTAGTCCTAATGAAGAGGCAATAGATGATGGTGATAGGGCATAGCCCTCCAGGGAGTTGTCACACCCTTTTTTTCCTTATTTGAGCTTAAAGTATTGAGGGCAATGCTTCTTTTTATGGGGGGAGGTGGTGCTATCTGTTTTGGTTGATTGGTTGCTCGTGTTGTCTTGAGATATTTTATTGCCCTTGTGGGCCCATAATTTTATTTTCCCTTGCTACATTTTATTTGGCCCTTGTTGGGCATATTGGATGATCGTGATGATATTGCCATTGTCGGGCCTTTTTCTTTCGTTTTGAGCTTATTTGTGCCCTCATCGGGCTTGAAGTTTAATTTTGATTGTGTGCCGGGTTAGTCTTACATGATGCCATTGTGTCGCTACCCATGCCTTGCAATTGCACTAAGGGCCTACGTTGAGGCTTGTTTTTCAAGTGTTTCATAGGCGCGCAAATTCGATAGTCGCCTTATTAATAGTAGTTGAGCAATAAACTCTGAGGGTTTTCTTAAAATCATAGTTCTTTCCTAAGGAGTAAATATTTTTTTTCTTTATTTTCTTTTTCTTTCATTTTTTGTCAAACCAGATTGGTGTTTCCCTATGATAGATTGAGAGGCGACTTTCTTAAGGGAAAATGCCAAGTTTTAGTTTAATTTGAGTCTGTGCTTTGCTTGTCTCGGAATGGACCCACCAAAAAAATTTCTTCGCAAGATGTTTTTGGAAATAAAGGAAAGAGGGAAAATAAATTTTTGAGGAAAGCATTCTCTTGTCATGACTTGCACACTCTCGGTTTGGCTTGATTGATTCAAAAATAAGTGTATAATGAACTCGAAATAGCTTTTCAGAATTCATTTGTCCCAATTGATCTTGAGACTAATGTTGAAAGTTCTTGTGAGGTGATGTCATGTGTGGTGAGGGAATACCTTGATTCTCGTGCATGCGTGTCATCTAGAACCTGCACCGAATGTGGTTCAAGGTGAAATTCTAGATGTGACCAAATTTTGAAGATGATCTTAGGCCCTTTTTGAATATCCACTTCACCCAAATGACTTCCCTTAACATCTATCCTAGTGAACCCCTTTTGAGATTGTGACCATTTTTTGGCACCTTGTTCGATACCCTAACCTTTTTGAAACCTCTATCTTGGAACCAGTCCTCCCTAATGACTTGAAATTAAAACGTAGGCTAAAAGCCTAAGTTTGGGGGGGAAATGAAATGACAACATAGGCAAAAAACTATGTTTGGGGGTGTATGTGCTTAATGTAGAAAAGAAAAAAGAATGCACTTCAAGTGCAAGGTAACACCTTATGTTGAATTGAAAATTCCTCCAAAAGTTCAATCCAATGAGCAAAATGAAAAAAAAATTGGTGCTACCAAGCGAAGGTGTTATAAAGAGGTTGAATGATCAATATTGAAAGGGAAAAGCTTGGGTTGTTGATAAGTCGGTAATCTACCAACTTATTGAGCCTTTATTCATGAATTATTGCTATGTTTTGATAAAATTTAGAGGTTCTAATGGCCTTTATTGATGTCTATGCATGAACTTTTGATCAAAGATAGAAAACAAGGAAATGGACCTAAAAGGAACCTAAAATGAGTGAAGTGTAAAATTAGCTAAAAAGACGAAGATTCTGCTGAGAGATATGGTGCTCGTGCGACACGCACATGCCTTGGTGCGAAATGCACCTTCCACCACATAGAGATGAAATTTGACTGAAGATTCTGTTAAAGGGTGCGGTCATTGTGCGACGTGCACAATGCCTGGTGCAAAACACAGCCCACTTTGCATGAGCTCCCAAAGTTGCCAAGAGTCACTGGTTTACTAAAGTGGGTGTGCGACACGCACAAGCTGACGTGTAAACCGCACGTCGCGCTGCACACCACCCGAGGGGCATTTTTGTCCATTTTATGTGATGTTTTTGGGAATGTTTATATACCCAATTTAGGCATAATTGTAAAGAGTTTTCAGCTAACACTGAGTTTTAGAAAGATATTCTTAGCTTTATGAACAAGTTTTCCTTTCTAAGAACAAGAAGAGGGTTTCATCAAATTCCTTCTTCCCAATTCTTAGAACCACTATTTGTGTACAAATTGAGCTTGGATATTGAGACATTTAGCTTGAATGGAAAGGAAATTGAACTACCCATTTGGTATACCTCTTTCCTTAAGGATGAGTAGCTAAACCTCTTATCTAGGGATGTGTTGATAATGGGTACTTGATGAATGGGTGTGGGTGTTACTAATTCTTGTTTATAAATGCTTATTTGACATGGATCTAGTGATTTCACCACATTTTAACTCTAAAATTGGTGGTTGCAAACATTGATTTTCCTTACTTGGTTATTTTGTTGCTTGAAAGAGAATTTCATAACTTGGGATGTGAAATTGCTAGTGAGAACTTGGGCTTCCATTTAGATTGAGGCTATAAATAACTCATATCGATGGACTCACCCACTTAAGGGTCTAAAGCTAGAAATAGTATGACCTCCCCAAGCATATCTTGGTTGTTTTTATTGCCTAATCAATAGTGCTTGAGCTAAGGCTATTGGACATATGGTTGTTGATCGAGAGATAAACAACCATACTTAAAACCAAGGCTACCTATGTCGATTAGCATAAATTTGCATGAATAAGCATTCACCCTATCCCATGTTCGAGTCCCATTTGACGTACATCCCTTGTTGTCCTCTCTATTGTCTACACCCCGCTTTACTTTATTGTTTTGTTTGTTGAATTGCGAAATTGTGACAGATTCCCAATTCCCCCCTTTTTATTATTACACAATCTCGTTGTGAAATCTATTATACAACCACTTAGGCTAATGCTAAATTCTCTGTGGGATCGAACATGACATCCATTGGGAACTATAAATATGGTTTGTTGTGACGATCACTGATACCTCCTAGTAAGAGAGTATGTTTAAGCGTTATCAAAATGGTGTTGTTGCCACAGAATTAAGTTGTTTAGCCTTTTTTATTGTAGATTTGGAATCACCTTGAAAGTGCTTGTGTTTTTTTTATTGTTTGTGTTGTGATTGAGCAAGCTAGTTCATGAGTGAAGCTAGTGATACTGATAGTGTAAACGGAGGCTTCATGGACACCGAAGCTGCTGAGCCTCTGGTGCAAGGGGATGTAGGTGAAATCCTCATACCCCCCATGGTGGGAAATGCAGTTTTTCATGTAACGAGCACCATGCTCCATTTGATCCAAATGAAAGGGATCTTTGGAGGCACAACACATGAAGATGCCAAGCAGCACATCTGTAATTTTGTAGAGATATGTCAGCCATTCATATTCCAAAATATCTCCCAAGAATCCATCTGACTTTGCCTATTCCCCTTCTCTCGAACGGGGGAAGCCACAACAAGGTTGGAGGAGTTGCCGGATGGATTGATTACTTCTTGAGCCGATTTAGTTGAAGCCTTCACAAGTAGATTCTTCCCTCCCTCACGCATGATGCAATTGAGGGATGAAATAACCAATTTCTGCCAACTCCACGAAGAACGCTTGCACGAAGTTTGGTTGAGAATCAAAAAGAAGATCACATTGGGTCCTAACCATGGTTTACCGGACAATGTCTTGCTTCAAAGCTTCTATTGATCAATAAACTCTATGAATAAGTCGATGGCTAACAATCTTGGAGGTGGTACCTTCATGGAGTTTCAATTTTCTTTTGCCTCGGCCTTTCTAGAGAGGATGACTAAGACCAACAAAGCTTGGCATAGAAGGGAGGCAGATGTCCCTTCTTCAGGTACACCCTCATCTATCTTAACAAATGAGATAAGAAAGAAAGATGAGGAGAGGGAAGAGACAATGGCTAAATTATTGACTCAAATTGACTTGATGGCCAAGCATGTGATGGGAGTTGGAGGTTCAAAGGTGGTGAATGTTGTGAGTACACCAGAGATAAAAGCAAGTGATGATGAGCTTATGACAATGGTATATGGCAAACTTTGCTTTGTGTCGGTGGGTTCTCATCCAGGGTATTATCTCCCGAGGGAAGAGAATCAAGGTTGGAGCAGGGATAAGAAAAGAGATGGCAATTAGAGAGACCGAGACAAGGATGGTGATTGATACAATCACCGGAGCTCAAACCCCTATGTTCCTCCAAACAAAGCATAATCTTTTTATCAACCAACGACAAGCAACCCTGGTCATTCCAAGATAGAGGACATGTTGTCTTTGGTTCTCAAAAAGGTGGATACAATAAATATCGGAGTGAGTGAGCTAAAGAGTGAAGTTTCAACACTTCATCAAACTATAAGCTCTCACTCAGCCTTAATCAAACATCTTGAGGCTCAAATGAACCATCTTTATACCCAAATGAACCCAAGGATAAAGGCGAGGCTTCCAAGTAATACCATCATCAATCCTAAGAACAATTAAGGTTGAGGTACTATCGTCGAGCCACAACGTTAAATCAAACGCTTCTTGGGAGGCCACCCAAGTGTCTTTACTTTGTTTAATGTTATCTTTTGTTGTTTTTGGTTGTTTTAGGAATTCATAGAGGAGAAAAATGAACAAGTGCAAAACAGGGCAAAAATGGGACGTGCGGAGGACCATGTGGTTTGCACAAGCCATTGTTCATGTCGCATGGCCTAACGCATGACAAATCAGAAGCTTGAGAAGAAAAATATAAATTGAAGGTGATATGTGCTGGGCTGTGCAGTCCGTACGAGCCTAAGTGTGCATCGCACCTTCATCGCATGATGAAGAAGAGGCCTAGGCCAAATTCAGGGCATAAAAAGGTTAGGTGTGAAATAACATGTGGTCACATAAAGGCTTGTGTGAACCACACGTAGTGGCACACCAGAGGTAAATTTCAATTTTTAATTGACCTATTCTGTTGACCAACTCGACTCGGAGACCGACCCGACCAATTTTCTCCTTCTTTTCCACTTTAAATCCGCCACCATTCTCCTCTTTCTCTATATTTTCTCCTAAACTTCTCAAATTCTCTCCCAAAACCTCCCACAAATCCCTAAAATTTCCACATAATCTTCTTCTTCTCTCACCCAAACTTCTCTACTGTTTCACTACCCTTCTCCACCAATTGGTTCTCCAAGCAAGTTGTTGGGTCACCATTATTGCTCCCAAAAACCTTCAATTTTCACTTCTCTCTGCTTAATCTTCACCTGTGGTAAGTTCCCCAATGTTAAATACGTGTTTTTATGTTGATTGGGAACTCATATTGTGGAGCATGCTTAATAGAATTGCCATGTTGATTGTGGGTAAGATCCGAAATTTTTGGGTCCCAAAATTTGAATTGTGTTATGAATTTTTGCTTAGGATCAACCTGGTAGATCTTGATATTGTGATAATGCATGATAAGTATGAGTAACCTACTTGTGATTGATGCATGATTTGGCCCTATGATAGATTGGGTAACGTCATTCTTAAGGGAAAATCATCGGTTTTCATGAGGTTTGGTCGAAATTTGTTGTTTGGGCTAAAATTGTTGCTACTTTTATACCCATGATCTTGGTTGAAAATTTTGTTGGGTGTATGATCTTGTGCGGGGAGATGGTAATTGTTGTTGTTAATTATGTGCCCAATTGAGTAATTGAAGGCTTGATGTTCCCGATGATAGATGGGGTAACGTCCTTCTTAAGAGAAGTCGTTGAGTTTTCTTTTGCTTGTTGATTGGTGATAATGGAAATCCAGGGAAGTCTGAGTACTCGGACAATTGTGGGGTCATAATATCCCTTGCCCCCATTACTATAACTGTTGGTTTACTGTTTGGTGCCAAGTGCTTCATTCAAATCTGGCTTTATGAATCATATACGTCATTCACAAGAACACAAGGAACCGAAAAATTCCAATTATGCCTTTATGCCTTTTGCATGCGATGCGTAGATCTTGATGTTTGGAATGCACAAGGAACTGAACCATGTAAAAATAGGTTGCCAATTCACTATTTTGATGTGTGGTGGCTGATGCAACGCGTATCCTGGTTAGTGTGGTTCGCACCAGCTTCGGACATTCGAACTGAAACCACTGAAGGTTTCTGTTAGCTCATGCGATGCCACATGTGATGCTCACCTCGTCTTGTATGATCCGCACGTGGTCCGCATGAGACAACAGTCACCTACTTTGTTTTTCTACTTCTTTGCATTCCGTCCTTTTTAGTTTATTAGCTTATTTTTGATCTTTTTCTTTCACATTTGACAAAAATACAAAAAAGATTTCGTTTTGGTTTTTGTACTCACAATCTCCGTGTGCAGAACATGTCTTCTAGAGTGGGCAACCCAGGTAGCCAACCAAGGAAAATGACAGTTAACGAAGAACCAAGGATTCACTTCGGGGTAGAGGGCATGAAGGCATTCTATAAGCGAGATAAAAATGAGCATTCAATGAAGAGCAGAGTTTCAATTTGGGTAGTTGGGGATTATCTACCCAACATGCACCATTAATTTGTTGAACGAGACTGGCACCCCTTTCAGGATATCCCCGAGGGATACTATGAGGAGGTCGTGCGGGAGTTCTTTCCAGTCTGTCAAGCCACACAGGATTCAAAGGGTTATAAAGGACCAGCAAAAATTTTCCCAGCTTGAATTCAGTTGTAATCAGGGGCAAGAAAGTGTGCATTACCCCTGCCACCATCAATGCCACCTATTGGGGAAACCTGGTCGACCCTACACCTGCTCTCATGGCTAAGTAGCAAGCAAAAGTAAAGCCATATTGTGAGACTGCCCCTGTCATAGCTCCTTCCACTCCTATGTGGGCCACTGTGGGAGGTGACATTCTTAGAAGAACTCTGCACTTTGAAGCCCGTCTGTGGTATGATCTCATCCGCATCCGATTCCTACCCTCTCAAAATGACCAGAATATAACTCAAGAGAGAGCCACTCTAGTTGTTGTCATTATGAAAAGGGAGAATGTGAACTTTGGGGAAATTGCAGCCATGGTGATCCGGAGGAAAGAATGCAAGGGCAATGACGCATTCCCTTTGCCAGTACTATTAGCAAGTTGTGTGCCAAGGACGACATCCCATACTTCAGCTACGATAAGATCACCTATGCAGTTGGAGTGATTGATTTGGATAAAAAGACCGACAGGGATACCTCTATATTTAGAAAGCGCAGGGTAGAGAAAATGGTGGATTTTGAGAGTGATGAGTTAGATGCCGAAGCTACTGCTTCATCTCCATATCGGGCTACTTTAGAGGAACCTTCTCATGCCCTCACACCCACTCTAACCAAAAGTGGACTCTAGGATATGGTTGATTAGACATATAACAATGAGAGGCAGTTGAGAAACTTGGTGAGAGATCTACCGAGGTTGATCGATAGGTCTATCAAGAAACCTATTCGTGGGGTTGTCGACAAGGTGACCAAACTCTACCAAAGGGTAGATATAATTGAAGGATTTGTCAAAGAACTCAAGAAGGATGTGACCAAAGCAAAAGGGAAAGCGCCTGTTGAGATGGAAGATTTGAGCTCCTTGCCTAAGCCCCGTCCAATGAGAGGGCCGGTAGACAACTTATTTGCATCCTATAAGGATGAGAGGAGGAGCTACCCTGTGATGTGGATGCATTGATTGATGCGGATGGCCAGAATCCATATTTTCAGCAGGCCCTTAGAGATTCCACCACTACTGTGCACTCCCAAAAAGGTGGTGCAGGTCCTAGTGGAAAGACCACAGTTGATGAGGCACCAGTGGATGATGATGAGGCATAGTCCTCCAGTGAGTGTTGCACCCCCTTGTCCATTACTTGATCTTGTAGTATTAAGGGCAATGCTTCTATTGATGAGAGGGGGTGCTCTTTATTATTATTGCTTTTGGTTGCCCGTGATTGGGCTTGAGATATTTCTATTGCCCTTGTTGGGCCTTGTTGACATTCTTAGTTTCTCTTGCTAGAATTAATTTGGCCCTTGTCGAGCATATTTGGATAATTGTGATGATATTGCCATTGTCGGGCCTTTTCTTTATGTTTATGTTTTTGAGCTTAATTGTGCCCTTGCCAGGCTTGATTTTTAATGTTTAGTTGTGTGCCGGGATAGTTATACACGATTCCATTATCTTGCTACCCGTGCTTGGCAAATGCGCTAAGAGCCTACGCTGAGGCTTGTTTTTCAAATGATTTATGAGCGCAAAATTTAGTTATCACCTTGTTAATAGTATTTTAGCAAGAAACTCTGAGGGTTTTCTTAATACCACGGTTCTTTCCCAAGGAGCAAAAGTTTTCTATTAGTTTTTTTTGTTTTATTTCTTTTGTGTTGAACCAGGTTGGTGTTTCCCTATAATAGATTGAGAGGTGACTTTCTTAAGGGAAAATTGCAAGTTTTAGTTTTAATTTGAGTTCATAGTGTGTTTGTCTCGAAGTTCCTCATTCGATTCTTTCCCTCAAGCAAAATTGCAAAGTTAAGGAGTGAAATTCTAAGCTTCAAGCAGAAACCATACGAGAATCTTTATCATGCATGAGAGAGATTCAAGTCTCTTCTTAGGGATTTCCCATATCACCAGCAGATGAATGAGGTGTTAGCTCACACTTCTGTAGAAATTCTTGACCATAATACAAAGATTTTGCTAGATTCAGCGGCAGGTAGTCAAGCTTTGGAGAAAACTTATGATGAGTTATATACTCTCCTCAACCGTATTGCACAAGGTAATCTAGAGTGAAATGGTGACATGTCCAGAAATATAGTGGAGAAGCCTGCAGGTATGATTGAGTTAGATAGTGTCACAGCATTAGCGGCACAATTGGCTAGTTTTCAGACTCAGATTATGGCTCAGTTCAACAAGCACTACAAGAAAATTACCTTTAACGAGGGGTAATTTAGTCGTTAAAAGTCCAAATCCAGATGCTATAGGCCAATAACAACCGAAAAAATCTGCTCGTCGCCGGTCGTTGAAAGCTCCGCCATTAAAAGTTAACGACCGGATTTCAATCCCGTCGTTAAAAGTATTTTTAGTGACAACATAAAATCCCATTGTTATATGTCCTTTTTAGAGGCTGATTTTTCCCTTCGCTAATTTTCATCCGGTCGTTACAAATATATAACAACGACAAGTAATTCAATTATACGATTACTTTTAACGATCAAAATTCCTTTCATTAATTGTATGTTAGTTTAAACACCAATACTTTTAACAACCATTTTTTGTCGCTAATAGACATTTCAATATTTGATTATAAGGCAATGGTAAAAAAGTTTCAAAGATCACATTTCCATTCACTAATTTACAAAAAAGTTATACCACTGAATAATAATTATTATGTAATACCGAGACAAATCCACAAATATAGTAAATACTTAATATTCATATAAAATGGTTTCGTCAATACAAAGAACTTATAAAGAAAAGATATATCATCCAAGTTGTATGACATCATCTTTATCTAACTCTTAAAAAGAGAAATTACAACATATATATACATAGATATCGTCTATAAACGATCACTAACAAAATAAAACTCATGTTGTACTTCAACTTTCCCCTTGCTTTCTTGAATGATAGAATCTTCATACTTTAAATTCTTGAGCTGTACAAAAACAAGTTTATGTTAGCTAAAAGAATAAGCTCTTAAAGAAGAAATATAAGACTTCAACAAGCTTACCATCCTAAATAAGAGAGCAGAGGAGGATAATTCTCTACATAGATTTAGACATGTATTCATAGTTCTTTATCATAATTTGAGCTATTTTATAACCCAGGAAATGTTAGGTCCAAGGCTTCACTATTAAAGTCCAGCTAACAAGCACTAGAAAATAATTAAAACAAAGAAGTCTTACTCAAAAACATTGAGGGAATGTATTGGACAAGTGACACACATTAATACATATGCTTATTTAAGCATTGGAATCGAAAATTCAAGAGCATCTAGTAGCACATGAATTGATTAATTTTAGGCAAAAACAAAGAAGTCAGTGAGTCCAAAAAAAGAAATTTTTGCTACCCAGGTCTTAAGGATATAGGTTAACATCATGCAAACAAAGTCATAGAAAATTAACATTTTTTTGGAGAATACACTTGTTAACTTCCAATCTCGCATTTATAACTAGCAGATGGTAAAAAAAGGTGAATGACAAGCACTTCTATAGCCCCAACTCTTCCCAGCAACCCAAAGAGAATATAAATACTAAATAACAACATTGAGATAATTAAAATAGACAACTAGAGGTTACATATCATCAAAATGAGGGAAACAATATCCAGCAAGCCTTCAATTTTGCAGGGAATGATTAAGGAAGGGAATAAGTTCGATTTAGTCTTCAGGCAAATACACCTTTTGAACTATTAAAATGGACCTAAAAAAAGAAAAAAAATCCCTTAAAAAGAAGAAGACAGTCACGCACATGATCTAGTACCAAACCTTTTATCCAACTTAATTAACTTATAGCTAGATGATTAACATATGCTAGCTTTTAAATGATTACACAATCTTTCCGGAGTTAATAGCTACATCCTGTTAACCCCAACTTTGAAAACCAAATAAACGTCATTTTTTAAGCTGGTTACCAAAAACAATCAAGTGTAAGGATCTGCTAAAGGATCAAGATAAGGAAGTTATTCATAATGCTTCTGTACAAACCTGCATTGTAGCCAACACATCATCTAAAAGCAAACATTTGGTAAATTTATACAAATTCACGATCCTATGTTCGTTAAAGAACATATTCTGCTTAAAAAGCAAGTGTAAGAACAATACTTTCCTATCTGGCACGCCATTACAGAAACGAACTATGATGAAGTTAGGCAAAGGAAATTTTTCTCCAAAGGACAGAGAGGAAAAAAATATAAGCAGCATTCCAACACCACTATTCACATTATAAATCACAACAAAGTACTATTGAGGAACCTAAACTTTATATGCACAGATGAACTTCAATAATGCAGGTGCATCCATTAACACAAAGGTTTTTCCTTTATTAATATAGGTTTCCAAGTTGGGTTCAAACTTGTACTACTTTTCTATGTATTCAGTCAATCGAGTGTCAGGCAGCCAATATGGATGCAAGTTAGCTATACATATAAATAATAATCAATTCGTTTTAATTTATGTTCCTTACTTTTCTTTTTAATTTATGGCCGTCATCAATTCAAGTGACTGTTATCTGCAATTTAGGTGCAAAATACTACTAGTGATATATGATGACATCATTTGTATAAAGAGCTCAAGTGTATAATTGATAAGTCGGTAATCTACCAACTTTTTAAGCCTATATCCATGAATTATTGATATGTTTTGAATAAATTTAGAGGTTTTTATGGCTTTTATTGATGTCTATGCAGGTACTTTTGATTAATGATAAAAAAATAAGAAAATGGACCCACAAAGAGCTCAAAGGAGTGAAGTGTGAATGAATAGAAAAGGATGGAGATTCTAACCTGAGATGAGGTGCCCATGCGACACGTACAAGCTGTGGTGCAGAACGCACCTATGCCGCATAGAGATACAAAATTCACTGAATAATCTGCTAAGGGGTGCGGTCACTGTGCGTCATGCACAACCCAAGGTGTGAAACATACCGCCTTCGCACGAGGCCTCAAAAATTAGCTGAAGTCAATGGTTCAACTAAAGATGGTGTGCGACGCACACATCACGATGTGCGAACGGCACCTTACGTCGCACACCACCCGAAAGGCAATTTTATCCTAAATTTTAGTGACATTTTGGGAAACTATAAAAGGCCAATTTAGGCACAATTGTAAATAACATTCTTCAGTCCTGAATATTCTGAAGAGCTTTTAACTTTGAGAACAAGTTTTCCTCTCCAAGAAGAAGAGGGTTTCAATCTATTTTCTCTTTTAAACCTTGGTTAACCATTTGTGTACTCAAATTGAGCTTAGAACTTGAGATTAAGCTTGAATGAAGAGGATTGTGACTTACCCATTTGGTATATCTCTCTCCTTTATTATGAGTGGCTAATTTCATTTGTCTAGGGATGTTTTTATAATGGGTGCTTGATAAATGGGTGTGGGTGTTGTTAATTCTCACTTATAATTGCTTATTTAACATGGGTCTAGTAGTTTCACCAAGTTTAAATCTTAAAATTGGTGGTTGCAAACATTAATTTTCATTACTTGACTATGTTATTGCTTGAAAGAGAATTTCATGGTTTCGGATGTGAGATTACTAATGTGAACTTGGGACTCCATTCAGATTTGAGGCTAGAAATAGCTCATATCGATGAAATCACCCACTTAAGGGTCTAAGCTAGAGATAGTGTGACCTCCCCAAGCTAGATATTGGTTGCTTGTTGATTTAACCAATAATGCTCTAACTGGGATTATCTGATATATGGTTGTTGATCGAGAGATAACCAAACATACTCATGATCAATGCTACTTGTGTCAATAAGCGAGAATAAGTGTGAATCACCCTATCCCACATTAAAGACCCATTGGATTCACATCACTAGTCGCCTACTCAATTTGGTACACCCGCTTTACTTATTTTCTTTATTACGAATGGCGATTGTAGTGATAGAATCCCAATTCCCCCAACTTTTTACTTTCGTGTTTTAAGCATTTACTTTCCTTGTGAACTCATTTTGATACAACCTTCATATACCTAGCATCAAGTCTCTGTGGGTACAACCTCGACACATGTTGGGTACTTATAAATGTGTTTTGCTTGACGATCACCGTGCCTCCATATTTGGGGAGTGTGATTTGAGCGTTTATCAAAAAATAGAGCTGTTCCCGGGGACTTGAATTGATAGCTACTTTGATTGTTGATTTAAAGTCACTTCGAGAGTGCTTGTTTCTTTTACTTTTCTTTGTTGTTTGTGGTGGATTGCAGGCACACGTCACTCAAGCATCAATGCTAGTACTTCTCACTCAGCCCACTTACACTTGATTTTGATACCTTGTTAGACCTTAAGTTGGATTTTTGGGAGCCGAGGGAGCAATGGGTGCGACCTCCGCTAAAGATATTGAGGATTGGTTAAAGAATGATTCATGAAGGGATAGAGAGTTATCAATCACTTCCACAGGAAGACACCTTTGATGTGAATAGATCTATGAGGCAACTAAGTGATCTCCAAATGGATTTCATAATTGAAAAAATTGAGGAAAGCGTCGACATGCACATGAGAGAGGGATTCGATGATGAAGTCTTAGAAGAGGTACTGTTGAATCATGATGGTGAGGGGATAGAGGAATTCGATGAGGTTTGTTGTGCATTAGTGGGCATAGGCTCCTACTCTTATCCTCTAAAGAAACTTGATCTCGATCAAAAGAACAGGAACACTCCACCATCCAAACCTTCAATCATTGAGCCTCCTACCTTGGAGCTCTAACTACTGCCTTCCCATTTTAAATACGCCTACTTGGTTGCTAACGAGACCTTACCGGTCATTATTTCTAACAAGTTGAGCAACAAGCAAGTGGAAGCTCTACTTAAAGTGTTGAAAAAGCATATCCGAGCTCTAGGGTGGATCATAGCGGATATCATAGGTATACCTCCGGGAATATGCACACATAAAATAAACCTCCAAGAGGAAAGCATTCCTTCCATTGAACACCAACGAAGGCTTAACCCACCAATGAAAGAGGTGGTAAAGAAAGAAATTATTAAATGGTTGGACGCAGGGGTGGTCTTTCCTATATCTGATAGCATTTGGGTTAGCCCAGTGCAATGCATTCCAAAGAAAGGAGGAATTACCGTGGTTCCCAATGAGAAAGATGAGTTGAACACTCTCAGACCCATGACCAGTTGGAGAGTATGCATGGACTACCAAAAATTGAATTATTGGACGGAAAAGGACCATTTTCCTCTCCCATTCATGGATGAGATGCTAGACCAGTTGGTGGGCCGTGGATTCTATTGTTTTCTAGATGGTTATTCCAGATACAATCAAATCTCAATTGCTTCGGAAGACCAAGAAATACCAGTTTTTGGGTTGGTTTTAGCTTCCTTGTATACTCCTGCTGTTACTTTTCTTCTCATATAACCCTTGCTTCCGCTTATATTACATGTTCTTCTGCTTACTTGTTAGCTAGTAGTCCATTACTAACCGTTTCAGGCTACAAGAATTGATTCGCCTACCGGAGATTGTAGGTGCCATTATGATCCAGAAATTGGATTATGACAGTTATTATGTTTTGAAGAATTCTCCTGAATTTGCGATGGGATCTCTTGGACAAATATATTTAGAGCAACCTGTTGAGAATTTATTCCTTGAATACCTGCACCTGAACTGATTTTGTCAAGACCTTCAGGAACTAAAATTGCAGTTGAAATCAAGGAAAATTGATTTATACTCCAATTGACACCAAGATTATCAAAAAAATTCTCTTTATTCCCAAGTGATTTAGCAGACTGATTTTGTTGCTTAAACAGTTTATGTTCCATCAGTTTTATTGAAGAATTGATAGTACTGAGACTATGAGATATTGAATTCTCATTTAAAGTATCAATATGTTATGATTTTAAAATCTGATTTTGCCCATCACTACCTTGCCTAGTAGCAATCATATCCAAATGATCATGTTGGCAATTTTCTGTAGATTCAGCATATACATTGGTAACATCTCTCTTTTCAGTAGATAGTTGTTGCTCCAAATCAACATGCGATGTAACGATCAAACTAGTACCAGTTGTAGTGCTTCTTACTGTTACATTATTGAAGTTCAATAGTATGTCCTATTCCAACATCTCCTTTAGTATCAGTTGTAGAGCTTGTAGCTGCATCTTTCTCATATTTAGTAGCCACAATTGCATTATTCAAATCTAATACTTTTATTTTTCACCGCTAATAATATACCATCCACTGATTTTAACGCAATAGAAATAGCTAAATCAGATCTCTCACTTGTAACACCACTATTTTAAGGTAATTTATGCCTCAATTCGACATTCGAACGCATCGATTAAGTTAGCAGCATTATTATGAACTTCAACTGTAGCATTTTTCATAACCTTGCTATCATTCTAATTAGTTGAGGTTAGTTTCTTTTCAGAAAACACTTCAATGATTTGATCGTCATTCTCTAGTAAAAAATTGTGAGAAGAGAGAGACGCAGGAGTTTAGTTTTTTTCATGAAAAACTAATTACATTTGTAGACTTGCGATATTTTTTTTCACATTATATTATATGTATTGACATAATTTTATTATTATTTCAGGTCATGCAGTCTCATATTTGAAGATTTTGCATTTGAAAGATTTTAATATAATGAAGAGTTGGAGAAATCATTTGAATACTATCATTTGTGATTTTTGGTGTATGAATTGGAGTATTGTCAGCCAAGAATCAGCTGTCATATATGGTGTGAATGAAAGAAAATAATTATATTAGGAAAATAAATAAATAATAAAATAAATAAATGTGGAAAAGTAGATTCAATTATTGCGGATTGGTTATATAATGACATTAGTTATTTTATTTAAAGGATATGAAATTTTTTTAGTTGTTACATTAATATTTTTTTATAGTACTTCCTTTGTTAGATCTAAAGGGAGATTGTGTTTTTATGAATTAATAGTAATATATTTTTTAAAAATTTATCATGATCTCTTTTACTACTAATTTAATTATATTTATTATTAAAAGTAAATCGCGTGAACTTTAGCAATAATTTATTCAATTTATGGATTAAAAAAATGGACGTCAAAAGCAAAAATTAGTACATTTATCGTAGCCATTATAATCGCTATAAAAAAGACAAGTAAGACATTTATCGTAGTCATTATAATTTTCACAAATTAATTGTCATTAAAGAACGTAACTTTTAGCGGTAATTTAATTAAAGTTACATGCCATAAAAATTGACGTTAAAAGGAAAAATTAAGACATTTATTGTAGCCAATATAATTGAAATAAATAATTACGTTAAATATTGTGACTTTTAGCGATAATTTAATTAAATTTATTGACCACAAAAATGAACACTAAAAAGATATAATTAGCCATTTTCTGATTGAATTTGACGACAATCATAATTGTCGCTATATAATTGTTGTTAAAGCGTGTTATTTTTAATGACAATAAAACGTACCTTTAACAATATTTTCTCGAACGACTGCTAAAGGCTTTAGCAACGCTAATATTAATGACCAAAGTTTAATGATCGATAAATATTTTAGCAGTCATATCTATTTTCGCTAAAGGCATTTTTTTGCCGCTAAAACTCCTTTTTGTTGTAGTGTCTAACAACTCAAGTAATCAACTTTCACACTTGTTAAGCATTAGACCAATTTTTTATTAGTCAATTGCTCTACTCAGTAGTCTCGCTCCATAGAAGTCCACTAGATCCATTACTTTTCTATACCATAACCATCAAAAAAGTCATACCTAGATCACACCACATATTTTTGTCCATCAAGTAACTGCAATACATTACGCAAATTATCTCACACAAACCTGTAAAAATATCTCTTGCTAAGAATTATCGCTGCATTTTCTCATACAACTCAATCATGAAAGAAACTTTTCCCTACTTGGCCGAAAGTCAACAACCATCTCCTTTCAAGAACTCTTAATCTCTAGTCTTCATTCACTCTTCATGTCCATCCATACATATTCAACTCATCCTTTCGTAAATCTCACTTGATAATAAAATTAGCATACCTCGTGATTCTAATAAAGTAAACATTGTATAACTGTGACTTTTGCCTCACCAAACTCGGACCATTCTCTTTGTTGTACCTTTTCTTCATAATATTGAAATAATACTCTTCATACAAATTCCTATAGTAGTCATACCACCTCAAATCTTATGATAAGAAACTCTTCTCCATGTTTTATCACAATCACTGTTCTTTTACCCAATTCGTTAATCTTTTACAATTTTAATTCTTATTTAAAATAATAGTATATGTGCCTATTTCATTACTAAACTGTCGAATCATTATTTTTTACTCTCATGCCATGAGACTGTAGTAGAATTCCTCATCATACCTCAAGCAACTTATCCTTGTTATGCCAACTTCCTTAATTATAGTCTGTAGGTCACAATGCTTGCTATCGAGTTCTTTCATTAATTGTACCATTCTCAATCGTCAACTCTCTTCCTGATACCATATATGCCATATATGTACTTCTCCCATTGATGAACAACTAATCAAAGAAGATAATGTGGTTATGAATTCCTTCAAACCATTATTCATATTTTCTTACAAATATTATAATTGCACAATCTATATCACAACTTTACTAAATTGTCTTTGAATCATAACTACAGTCAAAATGTGGCCACACATTTCCTAGATTGGACTACCCCACCTTGTCAATACAACCTCTTGTTCCATATTGTACGATGTCATCCCCAATGGTTAGCATGTGAATTCGAGAGCACTTACGCATCATCAGTGAGAGAATGTAACAAAGAGATTTAATAACTGATAGAATCAAGAATGCATGATAAGAAATCAAAGAACAAAAAAATTCTAAAATGTCCCATAGCCTCTCGAAGATAGATACGAACATTATCATATAGATCCGTGAGACTCAACTAGATATTTGCTTTTGTACTTGTGAGACTAATGAACCTAGTGCTATGATACCAACTTGTTATGACCCAAAATTTAGGTCATGATGATACCTATCCTATCCCCTATAGGTAAGCCAACTCTTAAAATATAATAAAACTTAAGTAAAGGCAAAAAAATAAGAAACAAACACAAATATCTCAAATCACTCTCCAATACTTAGAAATATATAAAAGAACATACAAATCCATCCCATGACTCAGAGTCACACATACAAGAGCTTATTAAGTAAGGAGTATGAAAATACTGAGTCTACTAAAATGTAATGACCCTTCCGATAATCTTTACGTTTTCGCATTTATTGTACTGTTATAGCCTTCCTATAGCGGCCCCAAGTTATTTATGGCTTGCTAGGACTGGTAGTTTGGTGCCCTGATCGTTCGTTTGGTCGTTTTAGCCGTTCGCCTGTTTTAGAGCTTTAAACTTAGAATATCATTGATGTTAGTCAACATTCTTAGCTAATGTACTCAGAATTGAATTCTGACAGTTCCGTTAGCTTCAGAGCGATGATTTTGATCTAGTTGGACCTTTAGTTGAGGTCTGAGAACTTCCAGTGTAGGTTTTGTGTGGTTTTTTTAGTTTTCAGGCCATTTAGAGTTGAAAGTGTAACTTCGGGTGACTTTTGATGATCGGATCGTCGGATTTGAAATCCGACGATTCCATCAGCTCCAGAATGTTGAGTTTGGTCTAGGAAGATAGTTGGTTTGGGTTCCGGGTGAGTCAGACTCATTTCGAGCCTTTGAGTTCCTTTTCATTAGTGTTGACTTGGGTCAAAATTTCTCCGAAATGACCTCGTATGGAAGTTTCATAAATTCTATTGAGTCTAAAACGTCGTTTCTACTCTATTAGCACTATTAGTTTTTGAATTTTGGTTTCTGATTTTGCCTGGAATGCCCCATCAAGTTTTTTAAAAAGTGCAGAAAATCAGCTGCGTACAACAGCTATTTATTGCTGTCATTTCGTTTTTTCGAGCATTTCTCCTCACTTTTCTCACTCTAAAACTCAAAATTCTCTCCACCATTTTTCTCCAATTCAGTTCTAAACCTTGGGGAATTATTTGTTCGTCGATTATCCTTAGTTCTTCGCCTCTTGGTAAGTCATCTTCCCCAACTTGCCTTCTTCAGTTTTTCTCTTAATTCCTCCATTGATGCTCATCCAAAGCTTGGATTTTGTGATAGATTCTGCCCCTAAGATTGTGCATGTTCATGGGTGCGAAGTTTTATCCGTCTTGGGCTGATTTTCTGTCATTTTGGTAAGTAATTCTTTCCCAATTTCTATTTTTATTTTCAAAATTTCCTTTCTTTAATCCCCAATTTGGGCGGGATATTTTGGTGCCCTTCCCTTGTCCAATTGTGCTCAAATTTGGAGCATGCCTTCTTGGCATCGTTGGGTCATCGTGGTTTTTTTCATTTTTAGTTTTGGATTGCGGACCCCGCGGGCTCGCTTTTGACCCGGATATCAACCCGACTACAATTGTAGCAATATAGGTATCATTAGACTCGTCTTAAAATTTTATTCATGAATTTGATAGTTTGATTCTCGTTTGAAGCTTCTCGGAGCAGCTCAGCCTCGGATATCATCGTTCCTAAAGCTTGTCGTCGGACGACAAGTAGGTTACGGCTTAACTCGCTAGACTTTGCATATATCGGGTAAAATTGTACTAGTTGGCATTCTTGGATTGGGTTATTAGGTTGGTACCAAGGACCTTGATCGCTTTTCCATGATTCATCTTATTTTTTTCCTTTGTTGTGTGTAGTATTCCTATTAGTTGATATATTTATTACCCTTGTGACCCCGTGAGGTCTTGTTCACTCTGGAACATAGAAAGTGGGATTATTGGGAATGTTCGCGAGTCCTAGACATAGAAATATCCTTCTAGGCTGGTTATGCTTGCTGAGTAGCTTCGGAGCCTATGCAGGGTCGTTAGGTTGATTGTGAGTTGCCGGGTAGCTATTTGGGTTGATCATATCATTTCCATTCATATAAAGAGGTTTTTCCACGTTTTATTACGGTTTTTGGCTTCGGGCTTATGGAAACTAATGGGTAAAAGAAGGTTAAATATATGGTTTTATCATGATTTACTACTATTGCTAGACTCGACCGGGTCGGAGTGCTAGCTGAGTTTCCTTACTGATTTAAAATGATATCAGGCTCGGCCGGGTCGAGCATCTGAGATATTTTTACTACTGGTTTAGATCCGGTTGTGCCCGGGCACCTTTGGAAGGGTTTTTGAGACATCTTTTTCACTATTTTAGTCCTAGACAGGGTCAAGGCATGTATATTTGAGACTTAGCCACTGGCTTGAACCCGGACTCAATTCCGGAGGACACATTTTGATTCTGAGTTTTAGTATGGGTCCGGGACCTCCATGGACCTTGTCACTCCAGGCCTGAGGCTTTGGGTTGCGTGTTCCGGGGGGAAAGGTATACAGTGGAGTAGAGGTATACGGGTTGTGTCCTTCCATGAAACCTGCCTGCTGGGCCCGATCGGCACCGGAGGAGGGTACATACAGAGGTTCTATTTCACCCTGAGGTTTTCATGCATAATATCATTCATTGTTTGAGATACCACCCTTGTTTATTGTGTGTTGATTGTACGCTTCGATAATATGGGATGCCAGATGGTTTGTTTTCACTTGATTTTGTTCCTCGGTTGTATGAGTGGCCGAAGGACTGTAGGTAGACTCTTGTCACTTTATTTCGATATCGTTCCCTATTACGGTCGAGTATGAGTGTGATTACTAAGGTTGTGAGTTCTTGGATTAAGTTTATATGACTAGATTGGGTATTAACTCCTGTATGTCGAGCATGTCTACCTTTATTTTTCTCTCCATTTTCCTTATACTTAAGGTTACCGGTATACCGCCCATTGTTAGAACTTATTTAAATATATATTGTTTTGCGAGGATCCCAGGTGTGTCGTCCTTACTTTCACCTGTGCCTGTTGTGTGTATTTATTCTATTTGCTAGCCTTGTATGTTATCTTCTGTTGTCTTCCCTCTAGGCTAGATCTTGTGTATGTTTTCATTGATTTCTGTGACTGATTGTTTCTACCCTGTCTGTTATTGCTCTTTTACTTTATATGTGCCCAGTCGGCCTATGATACCTACTGGGTACCTTATGCTTCGCATTTGGTGCTCACCTTACCCTCTGCATCTTCTGGTGCAGATTCTAGTGTGGGCCATCGCAGATAGAGCGCCGGAGACTCGTGCGGGGTGCTGTTTTTGGACCATCCAAGCTGAGGGTGAGCTCTTGGCGTTCAGAGCTTGACTTAGTGTATCCTTTGTATATTCTGTACTCTGTCATTACTCAGAGATAACTTGTTTATATGTATATTTCTTTTGGACCCGTGTACTCCTTATGTAGTTCGGGCTTCTATATGCTATGACACTAGGTTTTGGGGTTTGTTTAGTTTCCGCTTTTCATATATGTTATCCTTGTTATCTAATTTCTTTATCTGGTTCCCTTGATTCTGCTATTTTACCTGCTCTTCCATTTAATATGTTAGAAGGTAGCTCATTACTAATCATTTCAGGCTACAGGGATTGGTTCGCCTACTGAGCGGTTGTAGGTGCCATCATTACTGAGAAATTGGATCCTGATAGCTTGGTATCAGAGCCCTAGGTTCACCGGTGTCATCGGTATAAGAGCCAATGTCTAGTAGAGTCCTGTGGATCAGGGCGGAGACGTCTATAGTGAATCTTTGGGAGGCTATAGTGACATCTTAGGAAAATGGATTGTTCTTGTTCCTCTTTCATGCGTATTATCCTTGAAAGTTTCTAGAAATCTCACTTATTCTGGTTCACACTTCCGTAGATGGTTCGTATGAGATCTTCATCTTCTGGCGGAAGAGAACCTCCTGCCCCTGTACCTCATACTCCAGCTAGGGGTCGGGTTAGTAGCCGAGGTAGAGGTAGGGGTCGAGGGCGCGCCAGAGCAGCGGCAACTGCTAGAGCTGCTAGAGTGGATATAGAGCCTGAGTCTGACTACGAGCCAGAGTTAGCTCCAGAGTAGCGGCATGTGTGCCCGGGGACAGCCTAGGCACCACCAACTCCAATACCAGTTCCAGCATCAGTTTCTGTGCCAACTTAAGCCCCAGCTCAGTCTTCAGATATTCGGGGTTTGTTACTTCAGCTATTGAGTATGATTGGGTAGCGTCCTTCTGAGATAGCCCAGACATCCGCTCAGGGGGAAGCCCTGGGTATTCAGAGTTCAGGAGCGCATCTTGCTATTGCGTCTCCTCGTGCTAAAGTTGATCCAGTTCCATCGGTTGCCCAGCCTCTTGCTCCTCGCCCTACTATGACAGAGACGAAGCAGAAGGCCTTAGGTAGGTTTTTGAGATTGGCACCGCTGAGATTCACTGGTACATCGAGTCAGGACCCACATGACTTTATCACTACCTGCGAGGAGATGTTGCACCATTTGGTCTTATTAGAGACTCACGGTGTTGGCTACACTTCATATCAGCTAGAGGGTCCAGCGAAGTTATGGTGGAGGGAACAGGTTTCTTGCAGGCCTTCTACATCACCTCCCTTGACCTGGTCTGAGTTTTATGAGGCCTTTATGGCCAAGTTCTTGCCACAGAGCGATCGAGAGCGTCAGAGAGAGGAGTTCACTAGACTTTCTCAGGATACCATGACCATCTCAGAGTATGAGACCCAGTTCCATTAGCTTGCTCCGTTTGGAGTCATGATTATACCTACTGAGGTCGACAAAGTCTATAGATTTGCTTAGGGGCTACGGAGAGAGTTCAGAGAGCCTGCAGAGATACTGGTTGCTAGCGGTCGGTCATTTTAGGCCATTACAGACTATGCCCGCACAATTGAGAATTCACATCGTCATGACACCAGGGCTAGAGATAAGAGGCCTTGACATCAGGGTGGTTACAGTGGTTCTAGGCATAGTGGAAGAGGTTCAGGCCAGTGGGGTCGAGGTTATCAGCCGTAGCAGCATTAGGGTCAGTCTAGCTGACCGATACAAGAGTCACTTCAGGCTTCTAGTTCTCAGTTTGAGCAGGGTCAGGGCAGTTAGCGAGTTCACAGTGGTCAGTCATCGAGAGGTATAGATTCTGGGGCATCAGGCCGTGGTGGCTATTTGAGTTCTGCTAGTTTATCTCGATCGAGCAGGTCATCAAGGGCTTGCTATACTTGTGGTGTGGTTGGTCACTTTGCTAGAGATTGCCCCCAGTAGGGTACAGTTCAGTCAGCCGTGCCACTGCGAGCAGTTCAACCTCTTGCTAGAGGGGGTGGTAGTCAGGCTAGGAGTGGTGCCTCACATGGCAGAGCAGGTGGTAGGGATGGCAGTTGGGCAGGTGGAGGTCGTCGTCAGTTCTATGCGGTCCCTAGGAGTTCGAAGCCAGAGGCCTCGGATGTTGTAATCACAGGTACAATTTTTGTATGCCATCAGCCAGCTTATGCTTTGTTTGATTCTGGATCCACTTGTTCATATATATCTGCCTACTTTCTGCCTTATTTGGGGTTGGCTAGTGAGCAATTGTCTATTCCTATTTCTATTTTGACCCCAGTAGGAGATTCTTTAGTAGTAGATTGGATTATGAGATCATGTGTGATATCTGTTGGTGATTTGGACACTTGGGCTCACTTGATGATACAAGATATGTTATATTTTGATGTGATACTGGGCATGGACTGGTTATTCTCTCACCGTGTGGTTTTGGATTGCTATGCCAAGACCGTTACCATAGTCGTGCCCTGTGTATCCCCGGTTGTGTGGTAGGGTTCTGTTAGCCATACACCATCTGGGATCATTTCTTGTCTTCGAGCTAGCAAGATGATATCCTGTGGGTGTTTAGCTTATCTAGCATATGTCCGAAATGCTAGAGCTGACCCTACGTCTCCTGAGTCTTTTCTTGTGGTTAGAGACTTTCTAGATATATTTCTTACCGACCTGTTAGGCCTTCCACCTGAGAAGGATATTGATTTCACCATTGATTTAGAGCTAGGCACCAGTCCCACTTCTATTCCTCCCTACTGTATGGCTCCTACTGAGTTAAGAGAGCTTAAGGAGCAGCTCTAGGATTTGTTAGCTAAGGGCTTATTAGACCGAGTGTGTCTCCTTGGGGTGATCTTGTTCTCTTTGTGAAGAAGAAGGATGGGTCGATGCGGATATGTATTGATTATCGGCAGCTGAATAAGGTGACTGTGAAGAATAGGTATCTGATGACCAGGATCGATGACTTATTTGATCAGCTTTAGGGTTCCGTCGTGTTTTCTAAGATTAATTTGAGGTTCGGCTACCATCAGTTGAGGATTAGGGCGGAGGACATCCCTAAGACAGCATTCAGGACACGTTACGGCCACTATGAGTTCCTGGTTATGTCTTTTGGGTTGGCTAATGTCCCCGCAGCCTTCATGGACTTGATGCATAGGGTGCTTAGCCCGTACCTGGATCTGTTCGTGATAGTCTTCATTGATGACATTCTAATATACTCCCGGAGTAGAGACGAGCATGAGCAGCACTTGAGGATTGTACTTCAGACTTTGAGAGATCATCGGCTTTATGCCAAGTTCTCAAAGTGTGAGTTTTGGCTAGAATCGATTGCATTCCTAGGACACGTGGTGTCTAAGTATGGGATTGGGGTTGATTCGGGTAAGATTTCTGCGGTTTGTGATTGGCCTAGACCTACTACTCTTACTGAGGTTCGCAGCTTTGTTAGGTTAGCTAAGTATTACAGACGACAGTTCGTCAAGGGATTTTCTTCCATAGCAACACCTTTGACTATGCTGACTAGGAAGGATGTTCTATTTCAGTGGTTTGATCAGTGCGAGGATAGCTTTTAGAGGCTTAAGGTCTTATTGACTTCAGCTCCAGTTTTGACTTTGCCAGTTGAGGGTCAGAGTTTCTCCGTGTATTGTGATGCTTTAGGGGTCGGTCTTGGTTGTGTGATGATGCAGCAGGGTCGAGTGATAGCATATGCATCGAGACAGCTGAAGGTTCACAAGCGTAACTACTCCACTCACAACTTAGAGTTAGCGGCGGTAGTCTTCACGCTCAAGATCTGGAGGAACTATCATTATAGAGTTCGTTGTGAGATATTCACCGACCATCGTAGTCTTCAGTACATTATGAGTCAGCGCGAGCTGAACTCGAGGCAGAGAAGATGGATTGAGTTGTTGAAGGACTACGACTTCACTATTTTATACCATTCGGGCAAGGCAAACGTGGTAGCGGATGCCTTGAGTCGGAAGGCGGTGAGTATGGGCAGCCTAGATTCACTTTCAATTTCTGTGCGACCGTTAGCCTTGGATATCTAGTCCTTGGCTAACTATTTGGTTAGGCTTGACTTATCGAATCCCAGCAGAGTTCTTGCCAGTGTTGAGGTTTGCTCTACTCTAGTTGATCAGATTCAGAGCCGACAGTTTGAGGATCAGAGTTCGTGTGACTTTCGTGATCAAGTGGTTCAGGGTGAGACAAGCCGGGCTACCTTGGGTTCTGATGGGATTCTGAGGTTTGAGGGTCGACTTTATGTTCCGAGAGTTGGTGATTTGATACAGTTGATACTCCGTGAGGCTCATTGTTCCAGATACTCCATTCATCCTGGCGCAGTGAAGATGTATAGAGATCTGAGGCAGCTTTACGGTAGGGTGGTATGAAGCGGGATGTGGCAGAGTTTGTATCTCGGTGGTTGAACTGTCAACAGGTGAAGTTCGAGCATATGAGACCGGGTGGTTTGATGCAGTGACTTCCCATTTCTGAGTGGAAGTGGGAAGGTATTACTATGGACTTTGTTATTGGTTTGCCTCGTACTACTCGGGGTTTGACTCCATTTGGGTGATCGTTGATAGGCTGACTTAGTCAAAATATTTCTTGCCGGTTCAGACTTCCTATAGGGTAGAGAGGTTAGTTCAGATCTACATTCGTGAGATTGTACGGTTGCATGGGGTCCCAACTTCTATCATTTTAGATCGCGGCACTTAGTTCACATCCCAGTTTTGGAGAGCTATATAAAGGGATTTGGGTATGGAGGTTCAGCTTAGTACTGATTTCCACCCTCAGACAGATGGCCAGTCCGAGAGGACTATTCAGGTCCTGGAGGACATGCTTTGAGCTTGTGTTCTTGACTTTGGAGGTTCATGGGATTAGTTTGTGCCATTGGCTGAGTTTTCTTATAATAATAGCTTTTATTCGAGCATTGGCATGGCACCTTTCGAGGCTCTGTATGGTAGGCATTGCAGATCGCCCATTGGTTTGTTTGATGGGTTAGAGTCCATATCTCAGGGTACAGATTTACTTAGAGATTCCTTGGACCGAGTCTGTTTGATCCAGGACAGACTTAGAGCAGCCTAGAGTAGGCAGAAGAGCTACGCTGATTGTAGACTTTGTGCCTTGGAGTTCAGTGTTGGTGATCTGGTTTTCCTCCGAGTATCACCCGTGAAGGGCGTGATGAGATTTGGTCGGCGGGGCAAGCTTAGCCCCAGGTTTATTGGGCCGTTTGAGATTCTAGAGAGGGTAGGTCGTGTTGCCTACATGTTAGCCTTCCTTCGATGTTTTCAGCTGTTCACCCAGTTTTTCATGTTTCGATGTTGCACCGGTATGTGCCTGATGAGTCTCATGTATTGCATTGGGATTAGGTTCTGTTGGATAAGAGTTTATCATTTGATGAGGAACCGATAGCTATTCGGGCAAGAGATATCAAGAGGTTGAGATCTAGGGAGATTCCGATTGTAAAGTGCAGTGGAGGCATCATTCAGTCGAGGAGGCTACCTGGGAGACCGAGAGTGAGTTGCGTGCTCAGTATTCACAGTTGTTCGAGCCTTCAGGTACTCCCTTCTTCTTGACTTTTGAGGACGAAGGTCTTTTTAGTAGTGGATGTTGTGATGACCCTTCCGATTATCTTCGCGTTTTTGCATTTATTGTACTGTTAGAGCCTTCCTGTAATGGCCCCAAGTCATTTATGGCTTGCTGGGACCGGTAGTTCGGTGCCCTAATCGTTCGTTTGGTCGTTTTAGCCGTTCGCCTGTTTTAGAGCTTTAAACTTAGAATATCGTTGACTTTAGTCAACATTCTTAGCTAACGTGCTCAGAATTAAATTCTGACAGTTCCGTTAGCTCCAGAGCGATGAGTTTGGTCTAGTTGGACCTTTAATTGGGGCCTGAGAACTTTCGGTGTGGGTTTTGTGTGGTTTTCTCAGTTTTCAGGTCATTTAGAGTTGAAAGTGTAACTTTAGGTGACTTTCGATGATCGGAGTGTCGGATTCGAAATCCAATGATTCCATCAGCTCCGGAATATTGAGTTTGGGCTAGGAAGATGGTTGGTTCGGGTTTTGGAGTGAGTCAGACTCATTTTGAGCCTTTGAGTTCCTTTTCGTTAGTGTTGACTTGGGTCAACATTTCTCTGAAAGGACCTCGTATGGAAGTTTCATCGATTTCGTTGAGTCCAGAATGTCGTTTCCACTCTAGTAGCACTATTGGTTTTTGAATTTTGGTTTTCGATTATGCCCGAAATTCCCCGTCGAGTTTTTTAAAAAGTGCAGAAAATCAGCTGCGGACAGCAGCTATTTATTGCTGTCATTTCATTTTTTCCAGCCCTTCTCCTCACTTTTCTCACTCTAAAACTCAAAGTTTCTCTCCACCATTTTTCTCCAATTCAGTTCTAAACCTTGGGGAATTATTTGTTCATCGATTATCCGTAGTTTTTCACCTCTTGGTAAGTCATCTTCCCCAACTTGCCTTCTTCGGATTTTCTCTTAATGCTCATCCAAAGCTTGGATTTTGTGATAGATTATGCCCCCTAAGCTTGTGCATGTTCGTGGGTGTGAAGTTTTATCCGTCTTGGGCTGATTTTCCATCATTTTGTCAAGTAATTCTTGCCCAATTTCCATTTTTATTTTTGAAATTTCCATTCTTTAATCCCCAACTTGGGCGAGCTGTTTTGGTGCCCTTCCCTTGTCCAATTGTGCTCAAATTTGGAGCATGCCTTCTTGGCATCATTGGGGGTCATCGTGGTTCTTTTTATTTTTGGTTTTGGGTTGTGGGCCCCACAAGCCCTCTTTTAACCCGGATATTGATTCGGCTACAATTGTAGCAATATGGGTATCGTTAGACTCGTCTTAAAATTTTATTCATGAATTTGATAGTTTGATTCTCGTTTGAAGCTTCTCGGAGCAGCTCAGCCTCGGATATCATCGTTCCCAAAGCTTGTCGTCGGACGACAAATAGGTTACGGCTTAACTCCCTAGACTTCGCAAATATCAGGTAAAATTATACTAGTTGGCATCCTTGGGTTGGGTTATTAGGTTGGTACCACAGACCTTGACCGCTTTTCCATGATTCGTCCTATTTCTTTCCTCCATTGTGTGTAGTATTCCTATTAGTTGATATATTTATTACCATTGTGACCCCGTGAGGTCTTGTTGACTCTGGAACATAGAAGGTGGGATTATTGGGAATGTCCGCGAGTCCCGGACATAGAAATATCCTTCTAGGTTGGTTATGCTTGTTGAGTAGCTTCAGAGCCTGTGCAGGGCCGTTAGATTGATTGTGAGATGTCGGGCAGCTATTTGGGTTGATCATATCATTTCCATGCATATAAAGAGGTGTTTCCACATTTTATTATGGTTTTTAGCTTCGGGCCTACGAAAACTGATTTTCTAGACCTTGCATGGCCCCGGGGCCCCGTTTTCAATGAAATTGGATTTGGAAATAATTTGACTTGATACGTGGATCTTCTTGGAGTAAGAAAAGGTTAAAGATATGGTTTTATCATGATTTACTACTATTGCTAGACTCGATCGAGTCGGAGTGCTAGCTGAGTTTCCTTACTGATTTGAAATGATATCAGGCTCGGCCAGTGATAAGTTGGTATTCTACCTACTTATTTAGCTTCTAATTTTATGCTTTTGCTAGTATGAAGTGGATAAATAGTGCAACTTGACACGAATTTCTTCTATTTTGCAGATTTCTGTGTTTTAGAAGTGTTCAAGAAAGATTCAAGTGAAAACAAGTCAAATAGAGCAAAAAGAGGAGGTGATGATCATTGGCATCAAATTGACCATCGCAACTGCGAGACCTAAGGCACGCGATCGCGATGCACAATGAAACAAGCAAGCCATCGCGACCGTGAACTACAAGGCACGCGACCGCGATGCATAGCAAATCACAGCCACACGACTGCGAGAGTGAATCTACGCGATAGCGATGAAGGAACAGCTAAAGCCTCGCAACCGCGAGGACTGGTCACGCGATAGCGATGAAGGCGTCATCAGCTGCGGGGGCAGAAATGGAAATTTTACCTTTTGGAAATCCCAATTCACATAAAACACTTCCAAGCCGTCTTGAAACATATCTTTGGCTATTTTCAAAACTTTTGAGCAAGCTTGGGAGCAAGGTTCATCAACCAACACCATAGTTGTGAAGATTTGGATGCTTTGTATTGTAAAATCTTTAGATTCCATTCTTCAACTCTTGTTCTTAATTGCTATTTATTTAGTGTATTGTTGACTTGAGATTTTGGGTTTGTATTAGAGATAATACTTTGTGGGTTATTGAATTCACATATAGATTTTGTTCTTGTTTGGTTATATGGGTCTATTGAATCCTCCATTGCTTGAATTTATAGTCAATGGTTGCAAACATTGACTTAGTTTTCTGATTTGGGTTATTGCTCGGGAGAAAATTTCCCTAAATTCGGGAAGATTCAATAGTGAGAACTTGGAAATCCATTAGATTAGAGGCTAGACATAGCTCCAATCGCAGAATCTCCCATTTAAGGGTTCGAGCTAGAAATAGGACGACGTCCCCAAGTTAATTGGTTGCTTGTTAATTGCACAGAATGATGTTCTAACCAAAATCATTCGGAAATATGATTGTTGATCGATAGATAGCATTCCACACTTATGACCAAGACTACCTAGGTGTCAATCGGGTGCAAGTCTTGTGAATTTGAATTCCCAAGCCCATATCCCCCTTGTTGTCCTTACTTGACGAAAGCAAGGAAAGCCATTGATCAATCTATCTTTTATTTATTTTTCTTTATCTTTTAGTGTAGTTAAACCCCCCCCCCCCATTTTATTTTATCTTTCCCCCTTTCCTAATTGAACTTCAATAAGTTGCTTAGATTCTTTATTAGCTCGATCGCGACTACATTGTTCCCTTGGGTATGACCCGACATCCGTTGGGTTTATAAATTTTATTTTGACTACGTGATCGCCGTGACCTCCTAGTTGGAGAGCACGATTTGAGCATTATCAGTCGGGTCGAGCATCTGAGATATTTTTACTACTGTTTTAGACCTGGTTGTGCCCGAGCACCCTTAGAAGGGTTTTTAAGACATTTTTTTCATTGTTTTAGTCCTAGATAGGGTCTAGGGATGCATATTTGAGACTTAGCCATTGGCTTGAACCCGAACTCGATTCTGGAGGACACGTTTTGATTCTGAGTTTTAGTATGGGTCCGGGACCTCCATGGACCTTGCCGCTCCAGGCTTGAGGCTTTGGGCTGCGTGTGCTGGGAGGAAGGGTATACGGTGGAGTAGAGGTATACGAGTTGTGCCCTTCTATAGAACCTGCCTGCTGGGCCCGATCGGCACCGGAAGAGGTACATACAGAGGTTCTATTTCACCCTGAGGTTTTCATGCATCATATCATTCATTGTTTGAGATACCACCCTTGTTTGCTTGTGTTGATTGTACGCTCAGGTAGTATGGGATACCAGAGGGTTTGTTTTTACTTGATTGCGTTCCTCAGTTGTATGGGCTGCCAAGGGACTATAGGTAGACTCTTGTCACTTTATTCCGATATCGTTCCCTGTTACGGTCGAGTATGAGTGTGATTACTAAGGTTGTGAGTTCCTGGATTGAGTTTATATGACTAGATTGGGTATTAACTCTTGTATGTCGAGCATGTCTACCTTTATTCTTCTCTCCCTTTTCCTTATACATGAGGTTACCGGTATACCGCCCATTGTTAGAACTTATTTACATATATATTGTTTTGCGAGGATCCCAGGTGCGTCGTCCTTACTTTCACCTGTGCCTGTTATGTGTATATATTCTATTTTCTAGCCTTGTATGTTGCCTTCTGTTGTCTTCCCTCTGGGCTAGATCCTGTGTACGTTTTCGTTGATTTTTGTTACTGATTGTTTCTACCCTGTCTGTTATTGCTCTTTTACTTTATATGTGCCCAGTTGGCCTATGATACCTATTGGGTACCTTATGCTTCGCATTTGGTGCTCACCCTACCCTCTCCATCTTCTGGTGCAGATCCTAGTGTGGGCTATCGCTGATAGTGTGCCGGAGACTCGTGCGGGGTGCTGTTTTTGGACCATTCAGGCTAAGGGTGAGCTCTTGGCATTCAGAGCTTGACTTAGTTTATCTTTTGTATATTCTGTACTCTGTCATTACTCGGGGACAGCTTGTGTATATGTATATTTCTTTTGGATCCTTGTACTCCTTATGTAGTTCGGGCTTCTATACTCTATGACACCAGGTTTTGGGGTTGATTTAGTTTCTGTTTTTCATATATGTTATCCTTATTATCTAATTTCTTTATCTTGTTCCCTTGCTTCCGCTATTTTACCTGCCCTTCCGTTTAAACTGTTAGAAGGTAACCCATTACTAACCGTTCCGGGCTATGAGGATTGGTTCGCCTACTGGGGGATTGTAGGTGCCATCATGACCGAGAAATCAGGTCGTAACATAAAATCACTGTCCAATACAAGGAGACAGAATAAAGAAAGAAGGAAACTGATCAATCTCCAAATGTCACAAGCTCACTATGAATCTAGATATAGCTAGACTCTGCAAAATCAGGGGCCACACAGACAATTGATACCAGGATCTGCATCAGAAAGATGCAGGAAAGTAAGGTGAATACAACTACTAGTACTCAGTAGGCATCATAGGCCGCTCGAACTTAAGTAGTTACTATATCAAATAAAGAATGCTAAAATAACCTTGCACACAGAAAAGTCCTCGCAGTTCAATAATAACAGTCAATAAAGAGTACTTCAAGGCGTAGAAATGATAAATAAAAGATGCAATGCAATGTTATGCGATAAAATGCAATGATCAATACCTACCAATATACATCCCCTCTGTAGTGACATGTTGTGAGGAAGGACTAATGAGGTAGGTTATGGCGTACTCTTCTCAAACTTATCTTGGGTGGTAACATATTGTGTAAAGCATATTATATGTTGGCAAAATATTGGGTAGAAGTACTAAATGAGATGATTGATGTTGTGATATCCAAAATGAATTTCTAGTTGGTAATGGCTTGAGACTCGTAAATCATATTGTTGTTGGGTTGTATGAGGAAGTGTAGCCTATGGGCATGAGCTTGCGGGTAAGGGTATCGATTATTAAGGCTTGTTTAATCAGCAAGATACTAATTGTTATATTTATTGCACATGAACCTTTCATTTATTTCTGTGATCATGTATGCATATTTATTCTCATGAATCACAAGTTGGTATTATGGAAATTCGAGGTTGATTCTGGGTACTTGATATTGTGTGATGCCGAGATCTTTTTGGTGATATATATTTGAGGTAAGATGTCAAATGAGTCCGAAATAAGATGCTGGACAAGTATATGAACACCGCGAGTCCTCCATGGGTTTCACCTCATAACATGTCACTATAGAAGGAATATATATCGGTAGGATCATTGACCATTGCATTGCATTGTATTCCATATCATTGAATATTGTATTGTCTCCTTATATTGTGTTGTTTGAACTGTTGAAACTTTTTTTGCATGCAGGATTATATAATATTCTTTATGCGACAAAGTTATTACTTCTACTCAGTCAGCCTATGATGCTTACTAAGTACTTGTGATTTTATACAAATACTATGCTTGATGCATTTTTCTGATGCAAATTCATTCATTTTTTTATTTTAATATTTTTATTAATCGCCACATGAGCAAAGTCATTATTGGTTAGAGGACAATTAATAATAGGCTTCACAAAACTTGTTGCATTTAATAAAGAAAAGTTTTAGAGAAGTAGGAATGGTGTACTCTTCTTTCATGTCTGTTTGTGATGGATAGAAACATCATTAAATTGAATGCCTTGAATTCTATAGTTTGAATATGCAATATCTTTTTCATAATATCAATATCTCTTAAGATTGTTAGAAAAATATAAAAACATAATTAAAAAAAATGATTTTGATGCGTGAAAGAATCAATTTTTCTTAAAGAGATATTGCCCCCGTACAAATTGAGGAAAATACTAGCAATTCCCTTCATAATACAACAAAACCCATCTTTATACGTGGAAATTTTTTCCTTACACTACTTCAAGGGAGTTCTTATATTTTTAGAACTTAAGAGATGACTTTTCAGAATAGTCATGTTCTTTCACAAATATGTGTGTATTCAATTTAAGACCTCTGTATATTACAAATTATCTAATAAATTATTCGTCTGCCACATTACTATTACAAGTCAATTTTTTTTATGTGAAAATAATTCTTAGAGTGTCTGTCCAAAAAACTTTTAAAGCAAACAACGAAAAAACTATTAAAATTTTTGTTTTATCAAAATGCTTTTTTGTTGCTCTTTCCTTGGCAAACAAATTTGCAATCTTATTATGCTCTCGGAATGCGTGGAGCTCCCCCCTACTGTTTAGTGAAGTGACTTTCATTTAATTTTTTGATACGAATTTAAATTAATTACGATTAAAATATGATCCGAGTGTGCAACAACAAAAGAAGTAATGCTAGTCGTCTAATTTTGCACTCAAAGTATCTGCTAGGCTTGGCGTTATGATTTAGGGTTAAACCACCCCTAACGCCGTTATTTGTCTGTTCGCAAAGAATCGAAACGGAGAACGCCTATTCTCCTTATTTATAAACACCGCTTCGCTAGGTTCAGCAAGTTTGATATTCAGTCTGCTGCTGCTCTCCTCACCAGCTACAGCTCGCCAATTCACCTGCTCAATCGGCCGGCCTTTGATAAACCCTAGAATTTTCTGGCTAAGGTTTGGACATTCATTTTGAATATTGGATAATTGCACCAACTCCGGGCATTCAATCTCCCGTTCCGCCTTTTTTTTTAATTATAAATTACTTTATATGTAGCGGAGTGATGTTTTCCGAATTTGCATTTTCATATGTGGTGAATGTTCGTGTGGTGTATTTTTTTTTTTGGTGTAAAATGTTTAGTGTTTATTGATCTGCGATTAACTGTTAGGATTGAAATTCTTATTTGTAGGAGAAATCCGAATCGCGCTCCTGCTATGAAAGTTTTCTTTGAGGGAAGAAGAGAATCCTTTTTTAAGTTATGAAATTAATTAGGTTATGATAACTTTTATCTGAACTCTACTAATCTTATTGTGCTCGAATTTTCCTCCCCTCCCCCACTTCCAGAGAATGATTCAATTGTTAATTGTTAACTCTTGTGTTTCCGTTGCTGCTTGCTATTTTTCCCAATTCAAAAAACTGGTGGTGGGAATTGTAATTTCTTATAGGATTGATTGAGAATAAAGTTGGATGAATTGATAAATTAGTGTGGTGTAGTTCAAAGAATTAACAAGCTCAAGGTTTACTGAATAGTTTGGAATTTGCATTACTGGAATTTCCTTCGCCTTTATTGTTTTAACGATCACATTCTCCCAAGACCTAGTTCTGCCTTTCTTTCTTTCTTGTTTTAAACATCATTCTGAAGGAGTATTCAGCATGTACAGTGTTAGGACATGTAGTTGGTCAAGGTTTACTGAATAGTTTGGAATTTGCATTACTGGAATTTCCTTCGCCTTTATTGTTTTAACGATCACATTCTCCCAAGACCTAGTTCTGCCTTTCTTTCTTTCTTGTTTTAAACATCATTCTGAAGGAGTATTCAGCATGTACAGTGTTAGGACATGTAGTTGGTCAATAAGTGGGTGGATTTGTGGTTTTTAAGTTTTGACTTTTTCCTTAATTTTTGTGTTTGTTACGTGAATGTGTATTTCATTCATTGTCGTGTTTCTAATTGTAGCTATTTGATGAGCTTTGCAGTTTGCACGTCAGGAGCAACTTTCATCTACCAGAAGCATAATTGCATTAATGTGTTGTGGAAACTGACTTCTTACTCCTGAGTTGATATGGGTTTTGATATTGAATGCATAATCGACATCCATACCTATCCTGGAGAGTATTTCTGTCCAGTTTGTCGCACACTCGTGTTCCCTAATGAAGCTGTCCAATCGCAGTGCACTCATCTCTACTGCAAACCTTGTCTGGCACATGTTGCCAATGGGAGCCGGGCCTGTCCCTATGATGGATACTTAGTAACTGAAGCAGATTCTAAAGTGAGTTCCCTGTATTACATTGTCCTTTAGATAATTGCTGATGCTTTTGCTACTCTTGGTATTTTGAATGTGTTGCATTTACTTTTCCTCACAGCCCCTTGTTGAGTCAGACAAGACACTTGCTGAAAGCATAGGCAGAGTTAAAGTGCGTTGTCTCTACCATAGAAGTGGATGCACATGGGAAGGTCCCTTGTCTGATTGCACTTCCCATTGTTCTGGCTGTTCCTTTGGCAATTCCCCAGTTATATGTAATAGATGTGGAGTCCAGATTGTGCATCGACAAGTGCATGAGCATGCCTTGAGTTGTCCTGTGAGTACTTTTCATACATATGTAATACTCATCTTTTCTTATAATGGATAGTTTCTTAGTATATGTTTTATCCAGGGTGTATATCCTGCACAACAGACAGCTAATGATGGTGCCCAAGATAATCCTAGCTCTGGTGCAGCCACCACTGCTGCTGGTACTGACTCGAATCAAACTACAGCTCATTCAGGAACTCCAGCATCACAGACACCAAACCCTCAAACCACAACTGCTTCTCTGCTTCCTGGACAAGATCCCAATCAGCAAACAAATGCCAGCTCTCAGGCTCTTGCTACCGCTTCAGCTGGTGTGTCTACTTCAGAGCAGTGGTATCAGCAACAATATCAACAGTATTATCAGCAATATGCTGGATATGATCCTTATCAACAATACTATCCTTATCAGCAACAACCCATCCAACAATATCAGCAACAACCTCAGATTTACTTGCAGCCACCAGCACAACCCCAGACCCCGGTCCTAGCACAACCTCAATCCCAGCCCCAGCTGCTTAATCCTCAATCTCAACCTCAAGCGCAAGCTCTACCTAAAGGGCAGAATCAACCTGTAGCTCTGGCGCAACCGCATCAAAACCAGGTTCAAGTCAACCCACAGCAGCAGCTCCCACCTGCTATGCAACCTCATACCCAAATCCCATCACAAATATATCCAACTTCTCGTGCTCATCCATCTACTCAGCCTCCACCATATCCGCAGCCCTATCCAATGCAGCCTCATTCACAACACCATGGGCAGGTGCCACAGTATCAGCAGCCTCCCGCCCAGGTTCATCCCCCCCAATCTTCTCAAGCCCAACCGCATCCTCCTGTGCAACCACAACTTCATTCACAACTTCAACTGCAAATAAATGTGCAACATCATCCACAATCTCATGGCCAATTGCGCCCTCCTCAGGTCGGCCAGCCTGCTCATGCACTGGGTCAGACCCTCCATTCAACAGCCAATGCAGTTTCAGGTTTCCATTCCTATCCACAACCCCAGTCCATGCAGCAAGCGCCTATGGGGATGGCACAGCAACTTCCAATGCATCCACATCCTACTAGTGGGTCTATGCCTCCGGTTCAAACTCATGTTCAGGTTCCTCAACAACCTCCTTTAATGCGCCCACCTCAAGGTCTAGTCAGCAATCAGCAACCGGGGCTGGTACCTTCTCAAGGTCAAGCTCCTGCACAATCTCAACTTCATCCTACCGCTCAACAAGCAGGACACTCAATTCAGCAACATCCTGTTCAGCCTAATCAACAGCCAATGTCTCAACAATACAGTCAACCACATACATTTCCTGGTCAATTTCCGGGCCAGTCACACCAACAAGGTCATTTTACTCACCAGCAGCCATTGCAGTCTCAGTTTCGCCCTCAAGGTCTTCCTAATGTGGTGCCTCATAGCTTGCATGCTTATATTCAGCCACAACAAAATGTCACCTTACCACCTCCCCCACAACCTCAACAATCTCAAACATATATAGGAAGGCCTGGGATGCAAAATCATGTCCAGTCGATTATTTCTCAGGCTCATGGTGGATATAATACTACAGCCCAGGTTAGACCTGTCCAGCCTGCTTTAAGCCAGCCACAAATGAATCCAAGTTATGGGAACCACACGAGCAACGAGCAAGAATCAATGGATCAGAAGAAACGGTCAGCCCTAGAAAGTAAAGGTGATCTGTTACCTGACAAAACTGCAGGAAGGTCAGAAGTGTTAGTTCCTTCCCGGGATAATGCTCAAAAGGATCCAAGTTCCCTTGCATCCAAATCAATTGATGCAATGGCCCCAAGATTTGAAGCTAACCTAGATGATGAACAACAGAAACGTAGGAAAGCTATTGATGAGTATAGACAGAGGGTCAGCAGTGATATAGATGTTCATAAGGGTGATTCAGATGAGCTTATGGACAAAAGAACTGTTAAGGAAGAGGGAAATGAGAATTTTTTGAAGCCTAAATCTGCTGCCAAATCAGCTGATGCAACAGTTAAGCCAGACAAAGATGCCTATAATGATGCTCCAAAAGAACTGGACCAGACTTTGGCAAACCATGCATCTTCTGATGCCGCCGATGGTTCAATTAAGGATCTGAACCCTGGAAGAAATTCACATGACGCTACCGTTGACAGAGGGGGTTTTCAGCAGTATGGGCATGAGATGCCACCACCAAAATATGGACCGTTTGCTCAACAAAGGCCTGTTGGTCCTATGATAATACCATCGATGCAACCTGCAGGCCGTGCTTCTCATGCCCAAGTTCCCGGATACCCACCCACTGCAATGATGCCTTCAGGGGATGTGTCTCAGGCTGGTCAGCCATTGAGTTCTCGTGATCATCCACAGTTCCTGAAGCAGCCTAGTAGTGCCTCCCTTGGTGGTATCCCTGGTCCAGGGTCTACAACACCCTTAGCTAGGGGGTATGGTCATTTTCCTCCAGGTGAATTCCGAGAGGGGATAACGGGAATGGGAAGTGCACCGTTAAGTGGTGCTGAAATTCCTAGTGGAACACAACACTCGGTTAATCCAGCAGAAGCTGAAATGTTTCAAAACAAAATGGTGAATCGGTTTGAAGGAAATCAACCAAACCCATTTCCGTCCAGGTCTTTTGAGAAGGTTCCATTTGGCCAACCTAGAAGTATGGAATCAGCTAGGGATAAAAGGTTGAAGGCGCCTATGGGGGAGCATTTAAGTCCTTTACCAGTGCCTCACGATCAAGGTGAGTTGGAATTTGTTATTCAATTATTCTCTCAATAATTTATCAAGAAGAATTAATCAGTTTCCTAATTAATTATTACACTAAATGATTTCGTTGTTGCAGCATCACGGCCACTTGACAAACCACCTCGCGGATTAGGATATGATTCTGGATCAAAATTTGATGCCAGTGCTGGTGTTCCACCTAACAGATTATTGCCTCCATATCATCCTCCTGGTTCGATGCATTTCAAGGATAGTGGAGAAAGAGAAGCACCGCTTGGTCCTCATGACGATGATAGAAAAAGGGGAGGATCTGGATTTGGTGTGCATCATATGGATTATTTGTCTGCCAGAAACCCTGATGGGGAGTTCTTTAACATTCCACCACGTGGATTTGTAAGTCACCCAGGTTTTGAAGATATTGGTGGCAGAGAGCCCCGTCAATTTATTGAAGGGCCTGGACCTTTCAATTTACCTTCCAATCTAGCTGGCGGTTATTACTCTGATGGTAGGTTACAAAGTGGCCATTCACATGGAGGCAAGATTGATGGTCTTGGGGATTTGCGAGGTGACGAGCATACTACCTTTGGTCGTCCTTACAAACATGTCCAGAGTGGTGATTTGTTTGGAAAAGACGTGCCGACTCATTTGCATCGTGTTGAGCCTTTGGATCCTCAGAAATTACCAAGTCATTTACGTTTTGGTGAACCTGCCGGCTTTGGTCCCTTTGCTGGCCGTGCTTATATGGGGGAGTTGTCTGGGTTTGGAGATATTCCTGGTTTTGGTGAATCAATTGGACGCAACAAACCTGGTATGCCACGGTTTGGGGAGCCTGACTTCAGGAGCAGGTATCCTGTCCCGGGATATCCGAATCACGGACTTTATGCAGTAAGTCTTGCACTATTAGCCCTGTAATTATCTTGTTCATTTTCCTTCATTAGTATGTTATTTCTTGGAAATTGAGCTTTATAGCATTGTAATCATGTGATGATCATTATGTACATGAAATTAAAATATCCTCTTATTAATTTTTGTGAACTCCAACTTCTCAGGGTGATGTGGACTCCTTTGATAGACCAAGAAAGAGGAAGCCTGTGAGCATGGGATGGTGCCGCATTTGCAAGGTTGATTGTGAAACCGTTGAGGGCCTAGATATGCATTCACAGACAAGAGAGCATCAGGATATGGCTATGGATATGGTCAGGTCTATCAAGGAGCAAAACCGAAAGAAACAGAAGTGAGTGTTCGATAGATTTTGTAACACCAGCAAATTCGACAGCATAGATTGTTATTCCTTTGCTGCCATTTTGTAGGACTTTTAGTGGTCGTGCTTCAGTTGAAGAGAAAGGTAGGACTAGAAAGGCAGTGTTCGAGGGTCGTGGTAGAAAGACTTGAGCCTGGGATGGTAAATAGGAAGTGAAAGGCCGTGATTGATGGTTGTATCTAAGCCTTCAGTCAAGCATTTGCATCGTAATGTAGGTGATTAGCCTTACAGTCTTTCTTCTTTTTCTGGGGGTTTTTATCCTAGCTTTGTCATTTCAGGTTGCTGCCCTGTTGTTGGAGATGGTTTTGGATTGGAAGTTTCTGTGGCAGTTAAGTTGTTTTGCCCATGATTTTGAAAATTTCTTTTTCCTGTATTAGGACGATTATGTCAACTTAGTCCTAGTGGATCTGTAGCTATATTCTGCACTTTCTTGCTTATGCAACCTAGTTTAGGGAACATTTCCTGCTAATTAAATGTTGCTATGCGTTAGTTTCAGTTCTTATGCGGGAGTTCCTATAAAATGCATGCTCTGGAATTACCTCTATCTCCTAGTGCTCGTTCATGCTTCAGGAAAGAAATAGCGACGAATTGTGGTGCTTCTTTGATATGGGATAGTGAAGACCTGATCCTTAAATAATAACCGTGAAAATCATATCAAATTATACCTTTTTTTGCGTTATTCCTTTTTTTGTTGGTCATCAGAAGAATACGTTCCACAAAGAATTGGTATAGAAGTTCTACTATCCGCTTCCTAACCCAAACTTTCCGTTCTATCTTGAAAAAGGAAAAAAAAGCAAAACTGTATGTGAAGATCAGTTTTGGCCCCGACAGTTCACAGTTTGCTGTGCAGCATCTGGAGAAAAAAGGGGCATACATTGAAATGTCCACTTCACTTTTTTGTTAACTGAATATTCGCTTTGCTTAAGAGGGATTGTTGTGGCCACTTTTGGGTTGTAGTGATACATAAAGCAGAGATGCATACACTTTTCCAGAAAGAGAAAAAATGCACACACACAGACAGTACATGTGATCCATGAATATACTATCCAGTTAGCAACTGGAGATAAAAATATAACCTTCATTTTTACAATTTACTGTCTTTAGTTTTTAGATAATGTAGAGAACTTCAATTCACAGTTGCCAATTTCAAAAAAAAAATGTAGAGAACTTCAATTTACTAGTCTAAATTATATAAAAAACTAGAATTGAACAGGTTCAAATGAAATGAAATCATATTGATGGTCCATATAGCTGACCCCAGCTGGCTTGGGTTGAGGCGTAGTAGTTGGTGAGACATTCTTTTCATTTCTTGGAGATGCTTTTCCGGTCTTAACATTGAGGCGAACGTCTTTTTTTGTTTTTCTATGGTGTCTGTTCCATGTATACTAAAATTGACCTGTCTATGATCTGCGGAATAATGTACCATAGTTGCCATTAGATTGGTATATCGCGGTACAACCGTACAAGAATTATTGTGAAAAGTTAAAATTGGTGGCTCTCGGTAACAGACTGTCGCTATTGGATTGCTGTTTTTCTTGATTGATGGGAGGGGGCTTGTATGCAGATTATGCATTTTCTTCCTATTCTCTTATATTATGGTTGTAGACTTTGAAGTTCTTCTGAATTAATTTCTTCCTAGAATTTTTGAGTTACCCATTTAGATCAAAGATTACTGTAACTTAAAAATTAGACTGCACCATCGACAGCTCTTGAACTGTCTGGTTACCTTTTTTCTGTTCATGTTCCAGTTTTGGGCTTGGACCTTCAGTTGAGGTTCAGACTCAAGAGGGTAAATGTTGTCCTGGATTTTCTATGTTTTTCAGGAAATTAGGTTAACTGGTGTCTAAGTTTTGCCAAGTAACTTGCAATGTTCTAATGATGATTTAATGGCCAACCAAAAAAAGACTATGAAAAGACACGTTTATGCTCTAAGACTAAAATCCCTAAGTTCAGATGACATGTAACTGGGGGTTTGGTAGAAGGAATCAGTTTCCAGTGAAGATAATTAAAGCTTGTTCTTCATAATACATCATCTTTTGAAGAATAAAATGCTTATTGCATAACATCTGAGTTGGGGTTGCTTCTCTTGGTGATCGTCTTCTGCCACACAACACTTGTTTTAAATTTTATTTTTCTATCGGCCCCTTTTGTTGTGTATCTCTTTCAGTACTTCCCTGCAGTGTTTATTTTGTGATGTTCTCTCATGCCTCGAGGATACATCATGGTTTTCATGATTCTTAACCCATTAATATTTAAATTCCTTGCTCCCTCTGACCTTGGTCTTTTAAGCTAGTTTATCTATTGCATAAGCTTATTCACTAACCTAGGTTGCTAATGTTTCGATCTCTCCATTCTTGGGACTGGTTACCTGACAGAGGTAGTTTAGTTGTAAAGAAATAATTGCATGTGATGCTTAGTTTTGTGATTTGAACAAAAATTAGTAGCAACAGCATGAAATTTAGTTAGTGTGACACTATTGGAGTCTCCCTAGTTTGTTTTCCTTTTTGGTTCTCTCTTCTACAAGGCTCTCTGTTTACTGTTTTGAAAGTTAAGGCATTGCTCTGCTGTTTCATTAGTTTATTTAGTATTGGCAAATGTACGAGATAGTTCTTATTGTTACAAAAGCTTATCTTGCTGTCTGGGGCTACATTTTGAAGTTAATTTTCTTCTGGTTGAAATTTCTACAATAGATCTTTTCAATTCAACCTGTCTCTTTTTGGCGAGGAAGAAGAGACAAAAGGCTGACTCTTCTTCAGCAGAACGGTTTACTCACAATATTTTGGGTGGTAAGGATATGTTTGATGTACAAAGCATGTTTATTACATAGCATATATGGTGTTTGTGTTGGTTGAATTGGTAATCTGCTAGATTATATTCTTTTCTGTAGCCTCCTTCAGCATTCTTAGACATCTAGGACATTGTGCTTGAAGTTGAGCAATTATATGGATGTTTTTTGTTGTCTCTATTTTTGGAGTTTAGGTTTATATTACTTGGGAGATTAGCTGCTAAATTCAAGAGTGCCTTAGAGTTGTCTCATGCAGTATGCATGTGGGAGCTTCTATGTGAAAGCTGACATTTCGTAGTGTCCACACAAAGAGGGTGAGAGGTTTCGAGATCAAGAGAATTTTTTTTTTAACATTGAACTATGATTCAGTGATTACCATATTATTTTCTTGTAGGTTTGTTGTTTGAGAATGTTGATCGTTGCTTAGTAATAGTGTTTAGATGCTTTTAGGAGGTTGACATAATTCCATCAGTCAGTGAATTCGACAAGTGCCCCTTTGCGTGCAGCATGTCTTTGTAATAGCGATAAATGATTGTAAGAGAATTTTTGATTGGTTGCTCACATCTAGCATAGCTGATTCTTATTGATCAACATTATAACATAGATTGGTGGTAGTTTAAGCTGGAAATTCACCAGCGAATTGGGCTGTTTACAGGCATATTTATGGGATAATCTGAAGCAAAATGATTGATGCTTGCTTCATGAAAAATCCACTCGTGCGGCACGAGGAATTTATGAGCTTTTGCTACGGCGAGTAGGGTGTTACTTTCTAGAGGCTGCAGGTTTTGCTAGGCTTATAGCCTACCACTGGTATAGCGTGTGATTCCAACGTCTATGATACTGCTCAAAGTGAAGCTTGTCAATTAGCCATTAGCTTACTCTCTTCTTTTCAAGTTTAATTCCACTCTGTACAGCCAGTTGTTACTGCCATCTCTAGTTCTTACCCTTCTCACTATGTTCTGGAGCATTTTAGATGATAGGCTCGGCTACCTATTCTCAAGCAAAAGGTTTAAACGTTGTAGTGATTAAATTTGAACTTAATAATTATTTATACTAAGAGCACAGATTATGTTTTTTTGAGTTTTTTTTTTTAAACAAAAAAATAGTAACACAGATTACGTTATGAAGATAGAATCTTAGTTGGTTCCTCCATGAAAATTTGTTTACCAGGATGGCCAACCTCAAAGATGTAAAGATGGTTTTGCTTAATATAATAGTTAGTAGGCGTTTGGGCATAGAAACCAAATATTTCATTTTATTTGGAATTTGTCAAGTTGGAGTTGTGTTTAAATATTTGGTTATTTAAATGTATTTTTTCTAAAAGCCGTGAAATATGATTTATTTCTCAATTTCTATAATCTAGCAAAATCACCCAATTTAATTAAATAAATGTGAAGCATACACCCAAATATGCTTTGAAAGAGCAATATCTCATAATGGATAGCCACATAATGTTATAAATTGCATCATATTTTCCAAGTACAAAAAAATTGCTTTGCTAATTCAAAATGTCATAGTTAACTAATAACCTTATACCAGTTATATGCAAGATATATAACAGTTATAATGTTTACCAGTTATTTATCCAAGTGTGCATTATTATTATTCAAATATTCTATTTTAGCAATAGAAACACCTAGATAGTCGGGGACAATGAACTAAGGGTGATAAAAAAGTTTTAAAATTAAATTGTAGTGACACATGTTATTTTAATTGAGTGTAGGTGACAAAAATTAGATTAGTGATTAACGAATTTTGACTCATATTTGAGAGTTGCCCTCAAGTTATTATATTTACACTTTGACCCATATATATAAAATCCTAATTATCTAAAAAAGGGAGAAAAAAAAAGGGTTCCTTGCTGCCCATTGTTGCTGCTTGCTTCTCTTGCTCTTGCTGCGCCATTTCTTTTTCTTCTTCTTTTCTCCGTTGCTCTTGTTGCTACTGGTTCTCCTTTGCTTCTTCTTCTTGTTCTATTTGCTGGTTTATTTAGGTATTTTTTGAACAAATTTTGTTCGTATTATCATTCAAAATATTTTATAGGTGATTTTGGTAAGTAAAATAATACTTTTTAGTTCAATTTATCGTTTGGGTATATCAGTTGTTTTCCCAACAATTTACAGTAACGTATCTAACAGCTGTTGTATTCATTTACAACAGTTGTTGGATAGTTTCCGCTACTATTAAAAATTCACTCAGCAGTTCCAACAGGTAAGTCATCTGTTGCAAAAGATAAGCAATATGTTGCAACAGATGTCTTAAGTGAATCCAACGAATGAGTAATTTGTTACAAAGATCACTTAGCCGTTGGATAGCTTCTATCAAAATAGGGACAAAATCAAAAGCTGAATCCAACAAATAAGTCATCTGTTGCAACAGGTTAGCCATATGATGCGACAGATGACTTACCTATTGAATACATGTTACATCAGCTGGCAAAACTGGGACAGAATCAGAAGCTGAATCCAACAGAGAAGTCATCTGTTGCAATAGATAAGTCATCTCTTGCAATAGATAAGTCACCTGTTGCAACATATGACTTATCTGTTGCAACAAATGACTTACCTGTTAGATACATGTTACAACAACTGGCAAAGCTAGGACAGAACCAGAAGCTGAATCCAACGAATAAGTCATGTGTTGCAATAGATGGCTAACATGTTGCAACAAATGACTTACCTGTTGAATTCATGTTACAACAGCTGGGACAGAATCAGAAGTTGAATCCAACAGATAAGTCATCTGTTGCAGCAGGTTAGCCACCTGTTGCAGCAGGTTAGCCACCTGTTGCAGCAGGTTAGCCATCTGTTGCAATAGATGACTTATTTATTGTAACAAATGACTTACATGTTGGATACATGTTATAGCAGCTGAAAAAACTGGATAGAACCAAAAGTTGTATCCAACAGATTAGTCATTTATTACAACAAATGATTAACCTGTTGCAACAGATCATTCTATTATTGTATATAGCCACTCAATTTACGATAATATCATTATTAAATTTTTTAAAACAAATTTCTTTAGGTACCATTAATGGATGAATCAATAACAATAAGAGTTGATTGTCATGGTGAATGGATTGAGAAGAACAATTGATTTAATTGGCGTTAAAAGGGTGATGACATGTTAGAGACGATAGCGATGACGGTACAAAGAGATATTTTGTATGATGATTTCGTGAACTTAATCATCAACTATTGTGGTCTAAATTGTCAATCGAAAGATCTTGTCATTAGTTACATGCACAACTCTTTTGAAAATCAAATAAGGATGTCAATGATTTTCAAGAAACCGACGTAATCGACCAAATCAAATTGTACCGAACTGATTTTTAGGTTTCTTTAATAAAATTGACAGTTTTTATATAAGTTTATAATCGTACCGAATAATTGAATGAGTTTTTTATTTTATAAAAATTAATCAAAAAAATATCAAACCGTATCGAATAATACATGTGTAAATATATTTTATATATTAAGTTTAGAAATAATAAAATATTTAAATTTTTACTTAGGACCCCGGATGATGAAAAACGGTAACATAATTAACATAAAGTCCTAATATTGAAACTTGTTATACTACTCCGATCGAAACTAAATTAGTTCTAGGTTCAACTTCGAGTAGTAACTAGTAAGCTACAAGAGATTCCAATGATCTTTTATGTTTTCTTGATTCATCACTTTTTGAATAATAAAAATGCCTAAAGAGTTTTTGCCAAAGTCATATTGTCACGACCCAACCCATCGTGAGTGACACCCACCCAACCCCCGGATGAGCGAACCAATAGAGTCCAACCCTTTGCCTAGACTAACAGCCTAAAACCAGCAACAAAAAGTAAACTAACAATCAAAATAAGCAAAAACTATAACATAATCATTAACCTGCGGAAAATCCCACCTAGGAACTGAAAGTCGTTGTACCAAACATCAATACCAATATCTAGAATACGGGGATGCGACCCCAAAAGAAAATACAAAGTAGTTTTAAGTCCGAAACAAGTGGACTGAAACTCTAAAGATAACCCAAGGTAGCTCGAATCAAGCAGTTCACCCTTGAAAGTCAGAAATCGTCGGCGCTAAAGGTGAGGTCGCGTCTCAGCCGCTGGAAGATTTTCTGTACTCACCAAACGACAAGCAAGTGCAGTATCAGTACACCACCACTGTGTACTGGTAAGATCATCAGCCAGTTTTCAAATAAATAGTGTATAACAGTACAACAATATCAAGTATAATGTATGAAAAACATGCATAAATAACCACAGACACACTTAGACTACCAGACTCTATTTAGCCAGTTCCCGCATGAATCCACCACCTAACTCTAAGCCACAACCATATGCCATCAACTACACCTTTCTGTCTAGCCCGGACCCACCCTGGGATCCCCTCTAGACTACAACACATGTACCTTGAATCAACCCGATCTAAACCAAGACCAACACACATGTACCTTGAATCAACCCGGCCTAAACCAAGACCAACACAACAGTTAACCAGAATTTCCCTGGTCTCTCAAGGACCACCAAACCAATAACAGATTTCAATAAGCAGCCTGATCCACTCACGGAATCAATATCAATCAATGTAACACAATAATAACAATGCAATGATGCAACAAAAGTAAACCCGTACCAGGCGTAGTACCCGTGCCAACCAATTGTTATACCCGTATCAAGCGTGGTACCCGTGCCAACCATTTGTTATACCTGTACCAGGCGTGGTACCCGAGCCAACCGAATGTCAATAATCCACAGTCAAATGCATGAACACACAACTTGTAAACCAACAAGCAAATACCGTTCAACCACAGACTGTAAAGCAGGAACCTTAGACATTCTACACAACTTCCCTAAGCAATGTATTCATACAATCACTTAGATACAAGCACATGAATATACAACATTCATAAAAATCGTAAGCCATCACCTACCTCAAAATTATCCAAGCTCTATTCGACCTGAGCTTTCCCGTGTTCCGGATTCCTCTTTCGTTCTTGGTCTAAAAACAACACATAGTACATACAATTAATACACAAGGCCTGCACATTACCCAGATTATACCAAATCCCCAAACCCAAGGCCACCCATGATCATCCCACCCTTTTTTCGGGCTTTTTCACCGTTAATTCTCCTAGTTCTATCATTTTTACGGATAAAATTAGAGAATTTAACAACCTATGATCATTTTAACATACTTTTATCAACACCCAAGAACGTACATGCTTGGAATCCCCTTTCTTCCCCGAATTCTACCATTCCTAGGTTATTCCAACCTTCCCCAAGTTCCTTCCTAGCAATTCTACCGCATAGGAAAAATATTACAAAGATTGGGGAACAAGAACCTTACCTTAGGGAAGAATTTCGACGAAAAAAGGAAGAAAAATGCCTGGAATCGCCTAGCCCTTCTCCCAAAATGAATTGTAGAAAACTGAACTGTTTTGGAGAAGTTTCTGCATTAAAAACCCATCGGCCTGCTATAGTGGTCCCCGCTCTGCTATAGCGGTCCTGCTATAGCAGACGACTTCCGATATAGCGGTCTTAAGTGAATGTTGACCTCCTTGACCATCGCTATAGCGGTATTTTCAACCGCTATAGCGGAGGTCGCTATGATGGAGCCGTTGCGCTCGTCACGGACAGAATGTTCGAAAATCTCTAAAATTTCCCATTTTACAACACACTTGCTTTCCCCGATGACCCAAAACAACCCCTTCACGTCAAATGCGATTTCGGAAGTTCTACTTACCCAAATTCAATTCCGAAAAGTCCCCCGGACTCCTTTATGCCTTGGCTACATGAAAAACTAGCTCAAAACAAGACACAAAAACCAATCATTACCCGGATTTCCCTAGACTCTACCTCGCTCCAAAATCGGCCGAGGCTAGCCTAGCCCAGAATTTCAAACTCCCAAATCTGGTGTTTTCCAACTCTAAAACTTGGCACAATTGGACTACCTGTAACGACGGACCCGGTTGCTACAACATATACCAATTTATCCATCGTTCATCCCCGAACGATCAAACCCAAAATTATTTAAATAAAAAGAAAGGAAGTGTAGTACTTGAATCCTCAAACAGTTGAGGGTACTTGTCCCGCATGTCCTTCTCGGTTTCCCAAGTGGCTTCCTTAACCGGACGATGCTTCCATTGAATCTTCACCATATCAATCACCTGTGTCCTCAACCTCCGGACATCCCGAGCAAGAATCAAAACTAGTTTCTCCTCATAACAAAGATCCTTATCAAAAAGTACCTCATCCCACTTGATGATGTAATTCCCATCCCCATGGTATCGCTTAAGCATGGATACATGGAATACCGGATGGACGCCCAACAAACTAGGTCGCAGTGCTAACCTGTAAGCCACTGGCCCTACAATTTTAAGAACTTCAAACGAACCGATGAACCGAGGGCTAAGCTTGCCCTTCTTACCAAATCGCATAACCCCTTTCATTGGTGACACCTTCAACAATACCTGTTCACCAGCATAAAAGTCCATGTCCCGGACCTTACGGTCTGCATACTCCTTCTACCTGCTTTGAGAAGCCAACAACTTGGTCTGTATGCCCCTTACCTTTTTCCGTGCTTCCTTCACTAAGTCTACGCCCAGAGGCTTTACATCGCCTTCCTCAAACTACCCAACCGGTGATCTGCAGTTCCTCCCATACAGTGCCTTGTGCCATGTCAATACTGGAGTGGTAGCTATTGTTGTACGAGAATTCACACAACGCTAGAAATTGGTCCCAATGACCCCCGAAGTCCATCACACATGCTCTCAGTATGTCCTCCAATACCTGGATCGTCCTTTCCGACTGACCATCAGCCTGAGGATGGAAGGCTGTGCTAAAGGTGAGTTGTGTACCCAACTCTTCATGTAACTTGCCTCAGAACTTAGAAGTAAACTGCGTACCCCTGTCTGAAATGATGGACAGTGGTACCCCATGCAGTCTCACAATCTCCTTCACGTAGATCTTAGCTAATTGTTGCGAATTGTAATCTACCCTGATCGGAATGAAATGAGCAGACTTGGTCAGCCTGTCAACAATGACCCAAATTGAGTCATACTTCCCCAATGTCTTGGGAAGACCCACCACGAAATCCATGGCTATCCTTTCCCACTTTCACTCTGGAATTGGCATTCTCTGAAGTAGTCCTGCAAGTCTCTGATGTTCATACTTTACCTGCTAGCAGTTCTGACATTTTGACACAAAATCCACTATGTTCCTTTTCATCCCGGGCCACCAGTAACGCTGCCTCAAGTTCCTGTACATTTTGGTCACACCAGGATGAATTGAGTACTGCGAACCATGGGCTTCCGCTAAGATTCTCTGAATTATATCATTAACCCGAGGAACACAAATCTTCTCCCTAAAATGTAACCCTCCACCAGAGTCTAACATGACATCTCTGGACTCCCCGGATATTACCTTCCCTCACAACTTACCCAGTTTCGAATCCTGGAATTGTTTCGCCTTTATTTCCTCTATGAAGGTGGCCTTGACCTCACTGCTGGCCAACAACCCACCTTGATCTGAAACACCCAAGTGCATGAACTTGGCCTCCAAAGCCCGAATATCCTTAGCCAATGGTCGTTTGGACGCCTCCAAACAAGCCAAGCTACCCATGCTAACAGTTTTCTGGCTTAATGCGTCTTCCACCATATTAGCCTTACCCGGATGGTACTGAATGGTCACATCATAATCCTTCAATAGCTCCATCCACCTCCTCTGCCTCAGATTCAAATCCTTTTAAGTGAATACGTGCTGCAGACTGCGATGATCTTTGAATACCTCACACTTGACACCATAAAGGTAGTGTCTCCAAATTTTTAATGCAAAAACCAACGCTGCCACCTCTAAATCGTGAGTCGGGTAATTCCTCTCATGCACTTTCAACTGCCTGGATGCATAGGCTATCACATTCCTATCCTGCATCAACACAGCACCCAAACCAGAATGTGAAGCATCACAGTAAACAACAAAGTCTTTACCTTCAACCGGCAAGGACAAAATAGGGGCTGTGGTCAAAAGTGTCTTGAGCTTTTGGAAGCTCTCCTCGCACTTGTCGGACCACACGAACAGTACCTCCTTCTGCGTCAGCCTGGTCAGGTGAGTAGCAATAGAAGCAAAATTCTTAACAAACCTCTGGTAGTACCCTACGAGTCCAACAAAACTCCTCACCTCGGTCACAGAGCTACGCCGAACCCAACTCTTGACTGCCTCAATTTTCTGGGGATCCACCATCACCCCCTTTTCTGACACTACATGCCTTAAGAATGCCACCGAAGTCAACCAAAACTCGCACTTAGTGAATTTTGCATAAAGCTTTTGGTGCCTCAAGATATCCAGCATAATACGGAGATGATTAGCATGCTCCTCCCTACTCTTAGAGTAGATCAAAATATCATCTATTAATACGATAATGAAGGAATCCAAGTAAGACTTAAACACCCTATTCATCAAACTCATGAATGCTGCCGACGCATTGTTCAAACCAAATGACATTACTTGAAACTTGTTATGCCCATATCGAGTCTGAAAAGCAGTTTTTCGGAATGTCCTCAGGTCAAATCTTTAACTGATGGTACCCCGACCTCAAGTCAATTTTTGAGAACACTGATGCACCCTGAAGCTGGTCAAACAAATCATCTATACGGGTAGAGGGTACTTATTCCGGATGGTCACCTTGTTCAACTGCCTATAATCTATGCACATCCGCATACTACCATCCTTCTTCTTTACAAATAAAACCGAAGCACCCCAAGGCGAAGCACTGGGACTTATAAATCCCTTATCTAGGAGTTCCTATAGCTGAGTCTTAAGTTCCCTTAACTCTGCTGATGTGCCGGGATTCTACGACATATTTGACGCCTTTAACTAAGACTACTCGTGAGTTTTCAAGCAACTTTTGTGGTTTTTGATGTTTTATGTTGTATTTGTAGGAAATGGAGACAAGGATAAAAAGGAAGTGAAAAATACTCAAGCTAAGTAACAAGGCTTAGGCTTGACGGAGGGCCTGACAGCTCGTCACACAGGTGACTGACCGTCACGGGAGCCACCAAACCTGGCAGCAGCTAAAGGAGGCACTGGATAGTGGCGACGGTTGGCGTGACGGCCCGTCACACCCCTGACTACCCATCAGCCAAGCCGTCAAGTTAGAGCTAAAGGATAGCATGCACTGGATAGTGGCGATGACTTGGAGTGACGGCCAGTCTCATGGGTGACGGTCCGTCAAGCGACCCGTCAACGCGAAGCGGGACTCTGAAAATTTTATTTTTGGACTTTATTTCCTGGACTGCTATAAATACCCAGTGTTAGGGTTATTTTATATTATTCATTAACTAATATTTGTTAGATGTTTTGGAACGAGTTTTGGGAGGAGAAAACACGATACAAACTCATTTTCTTCCTTTTCTTCCATTGTTCTTGGGATTTTCACCATTGGTGCTGGGATTCTACGAAGTTCAAAGTAAAGTATTAATCTTCTATTGTAAGAATTCCTTCTTCTCATATGAATACTAGTATTTCTTTACTTCGCTTTGCTAGCATGAGTGGCTAAACTCCCCACAACTAGGGTTGTGGGTGATAACGCCCAAACTACACCTCGAATTAACGAAGCGTAAGCGGTCGTAGTCAAATATAGAACCCAACAAAGGTTGGGGTCGAATCCCACAGAGAATATGGTGAAGATTAAGCCTTTAGTGAATTATGTGACTAGTCGTCAATAGTTTCCGGAAAAAGGGGGGGTTTGTGTAATCAATTTGTAAACAAAACAAACAATAAACGTATGTGAAATAATAGTAGGAGAACGAACTAGGGAAGTGTTTACCATGGCGTTGGTAACAATGTCGATTCTAGGCTTAACCGGGTTCTTTCTATATGTGTGTCACGATGTGATTGAAGTAATGGTATCGTCTAAACGTCTCTCGACCAAATAAACAAATTTCCTTTTCTATTCTCTCGAACCTCGAAAAGGTGTGCTTTTTAGATTTCAATCCTAAACATCAAGTAGATTAATCTAGTTACAGCATTAATCATTAGACGAGAGTTAGTAGTCTCGAATCCTTGTTGTTAATCAAGTTTCCCGGTTTTAATCTCTTTACTCAAGCAAATTAAACCTAGGCATGTTCTAATGTTTGCAACCACTAGAAAACGTTAAATAACGAATGATTAACAACGTGACAACATACATATTGAACCCGTCGCTACCCGGAATCTATCTCGATACCTTAGCCATGGCTCCCACAACCCTAGTTGTGGGAGGTTTAGTTACTCATGCTAGTAGAAGAATAAAAGAAAGTCATATGCATAATAAAGAAAAGAAATCCTTACAATGTATTGAGAACAATCTTTAATTATTCCAAGAACAAGAAACCAAAGATCCCAAGAACGAATCAAGAACAAGATTGAGGAGAAGGAAACCGTGTGTAGCGCGTTTCCCCTCTCAAAACTCGCTCAAAAACTCTCCTAAATTTATTGGAAAAACTTGGTTCAAAGCATAATAATGAAATAAACCTAACATAGGGTATTTATAGGAGTCTAGGAAACCAATCCCAAAAACGCTCGGATTCCGCGTCGCGGACTGCCTAAGTGTGACGGCCAGGGTGACGGACCGTCACAGGGTTGACGGACCGTCGCCTGGACCGTCACCCTTAGGCAGTGGTGCTGCCTTGGCTGCTGCCTTGGTGTGACGGTTTGGGTGACGGACCGTCACACCCTTGACGGACCGTCACCTGAACCGTCACTCTTATCCAGAATGTTCTTTTTCGCGTATTTCCGTCCGTTTCCGTGTTTGTTTCCATTTCCTACAAATACAACATAAAAACATCAAAAACAACAACGGTTGCTTGAAAACGTACGATTGTTCTTAGTAAAAAGGAGTCGAAAGTGCCGTAAATTAGCGGCACATCAACACCCTCAACTTAAAACGTTCGCTTGTCCTCAAGCAACATAACATAAAACAATAAAACGACTCAACTAAGAACACGAACTCATGTCTCTAGCAACTCATGGTCATTCCACATCTTAATCCATTAAATCAAGCTCCCTCGTAGCACACGAATGTATGAAACACTAACTTGCAAGGATCCAAACATGTCATTCCGATATGATAGAACATTCTACATTCACACGCGCAGCTATCCTAACAATCAATAGACAATACAGACATCTTGGTGCCCTCACCACAAAGAAATCCCTCACACAAGATTTGGGACTAGGTAAGCGCTCACACTCACAAACGATTTCAAACAATGCACATGCGATACCATAGGCTTGCCCTTACTATTCTATTTCAGTTCTTCAGAAAGCCGCTCAGGATCACTACAGGACTTGTTTAGGCTTGTAATGAGGCTTCAGGTGCAGGTAGGATACATTTAGGGGTTAGTGACTAAGCCCTCCTTGGAACTACCGACGTCTTATTACCACATAACTTACTTTGTCCATCCTTATTCACCTTTTTATTTCCTTCTTTCTAGCTACAGGTGCGACCTCTTTATTTTGACAATTCTTTTTATTACTTTTTCGATCTTTTTCATCTCTTTTTTTTCTTTTCTTTTCTTAGGCACACACCCGAATTTTCGTTCTATTCACAACCAATTTCCTCCATCCTCTTTTTCTTATCATTAACCTCTATAGTAGCCACCCTCAACTTAGGCTGATTGCCTGGGTTGAGGTGCACAATGTCCATGGACCAGGGCCAAAACAGGGTTTACCTCTATAGTAGCCACCCTCAACTTAGGCTGATTGCCGGAGTTGAGGTGCACGATGTCCAAGGAAGGACCAGGGCCAAAATAGGGATTCAAAGTTAAACAGGAATGGTGACAGGTTATTGAAAGAACAAGGTCAATTATGGCTCAAACAGGGATCAAAGGGGTTATTTCTATTTGGACGGTCTTTTAGGTTAAGTGGACTGCACACAAAAAGGGCCTGTGATCCTTTCCTAAGCAACCAAACTTCAAACTTAACAAAATAGACCGGGCAAGTTCTAGATGCATGCATAGAGTAAGAATTTATAACAATAAGCTCACCCACTCTTGGCACCAAGAAACTATATCGCTACCAACTATCAAACAACCGCTCTTAAGCATACTCATTCTAATCATAATCACACAATGACATTCAAGGATCCAGACAGTCAATTGTTTCAACATAAGTACAAAACCAGAAAATTTTTCAGAAGGGGCTCCTTTTAGTCCACAAAAACGCCATTTATCACTATAGACACTAAAAAAAAAATTTAAACTAACAACCTAAACATGCCGGTTCTACTAGATAGCACACCGGAGGGAAAAGAAACACGGCAACAAAAACCCTCGGTGGTGACTCACAGGTTTCCCCACACCCTCAACTTAGACTCATGCATTGTCCCCAATGCATCTATATGAAAGCTAAAAACTGTGAGAGAAAGGAATACCTGTGAAGTCGATATGACTCAGATTCTGGAATGATGTTGGAGACCGCCAGGGTCTCCAAAACAAGAGAACTCGATGGAGTGTGTGCACGCGACAACCTCATGTTGCGTTTCAGCTTCTTCCTTCATTGGCTCCGCAGCTAGTCGCGACAACTTCTTCGCTCTTTCTTTGCAGATTCTCTTGCGGTGTTTTCATTTTCTTGATTTATTTTCACCGCTTTCTTTCACCTGCTCGTTCTTTTGCGATCGCGACTTTACTCTCATAACAGCTCGGGTTTCAACACAACCCTTCTCTTCAAAATACACATCCGCAGGGACTTCCTCAATAGTATTGATGACCGCGACCACCCTCATCTCACTTGGTTGCTTCATCAATTTGGACACATCGAACTTGACCACTTCATTGTTTAATCGGAAGGTCAGTTCGTTTTTCTCCATGTCGACCAATGCTCTTGCTGTGGCTAGCAATGGTCGTCCCAAGATTATGGGAACTTCAAAATCCACTTCGCAATCCAAGATCACAAAGTCGGCCGGGAATATAAGCTTACCGATCTTTACTAGCACATCAGACAATATTCCCACAGGTCTCTTCACTGAGCGGTCAGCCATCATCACTCTTATGGACGTTGGTTTAGGAGCTCCCAAACCCAGTTGTTTATAGACGGCTAGCGGCATCAAGTTGATGCTAGCACCCAGATCACACAAGGCTTTCCCGAAGTTGAGCTTCCCAACAGTGCAGGGAACAGTAAACGCACCTGGGTCTTCCTTCTTTTCCACTAACGATCTAGAGGAAATAGCGCTGCAGTGGTGGAGGTTGTCTTCCGGTTCAAAACTTACCGACCTCTTCTTTGTAATCAAGTCCTTCATGAACTTGGCATAACCGGGCATTTGTTCCAGCGCTTCCACCAATGGTATGTTTATTGAAATCTGCTTCAGCATGGTCATGAAGTTCAGGAACTTACCATCGTCAGCTTTCTTCTTCAAACGCTGTGGGAAAGGAGGTGGTGGTCGAGGCATCATAGTTGGAAGCTTTTCAGCTTCCTTGCTTTTCTCCGCGGGCTTTGGAGTTTCCTCCTCTACCGCCTCTTCATCATCCGCAACATCACCTTGAGTCTGAATTACCGGATGTGATTCCGGTAATATTTTTCCGCTTCTTGTGGTGATCGCCATACAGCTAGCGTCATTCCTCGGATGAGTCGTGTCACTCGGCAAGGTACCTGTCTTCCTTTGGTTTAAAGATGCCGAGATCTGACCCACTTGCTGCTCCAATTGCTTGATTGCGGTGGAATGTGACTCTACTACCTGACTCAACGTTGATAACTCAGTCCTCATTGCCTTTACCCCAGAGTCAGTCGATTCCACCTTTAGCAGCATCTTCGCCATCATGTTCTCTAGCTTGGAAGTCCCTGCCTCATTGCCAGCTTTGTCTCGATTACCAGGTGGTACATACAACCCACCTCTATCGGTGTTATTCCTCCAGCTACCTTGATCGCGATCTCTGTAACCATCTTTCTCATAGTGGTTGTCTCTCTGGTAGTTCCGACCTTGGTTTCCCTGGCCATTGGCCTGGAAACCCCCCAAGTAATTCGCCTCCTCAGTCTCCATACCTTGGGAACCCACCGCTTGTACCTTCTCCATACCTCCTGAGAACAAGTGCTTGGTCAGTAGGTCCAACTGCGTTTTCAGATGCGCCATGTCTTGGTCGCGCTCCTCCTCTTTCCTACGCTGCTCTGCTGACATACCAACGGTATAGGTGCTAGCTGCAACCTCTGAATCTCGTGTGTGCCAGGCCCTGTTGGTTTTGGTGAGCCTGTCCAAAGTAGTTGTGGCCTCAACAAAGGTAAGACCCATGAATGCACCACCTGCTGCGTTGTCTAACATCGGCTTGGTAGCCGAATTCAGTGCCCGGTAGAACGTCTGCATCAAAAAGTTATCGGTCAACTGATGGTTCGGGCATTGTGTTATCTTCTTTTTGAATCACAACCAAGTCTCGTGCAGTGCTTCGTGCGGTTGCTGCCTAAAGTTGCTAATCTCGTCCCTCAACTGTATCATCCGAGAGGGAGGAAAGAACCTTTCTAGGAAAGCTCCTCTCAACTCTCCCCACGTTGCGATAGAGTCGGGGGTCAGCTCTGTCAACCACAATGCTGCCTCATCAGACAGAGACAACGGAAACAACCTGAGCCTGATCGCTGTCTGACTCACGCCCGGTAGTTCAAACGACTTGCATATGCCCACGAAATTCATTAGGTGCTGGTTTGGATCCTCCCCAGCGACACCTCGGAACACTCCTCTCAAGTTCAACAGCTGGATCATCGTGCTAGTGATGTTGAACTTGGCTCCGGGCGGTAGCGGTGGAACGACAATGGCGCCCGTAGCGCCAGCTCCATCTAAGTCGAGATCCTCATCATTCCTTGCGATCTCATCCTGCAGACCACCAGCATTCAGATTTTGTTGGGCCTGCAGTTCTGCAGCGATCCTCGCTGCCTCTAGTTGTGCGGCCATATTCCGCCTCAATGTTCTAGCAAGCTCGGGGTCGTAAGGTAAAATTTGTTCCCCCGAACTTCGGGTACTTGTCATGCACAACTGTGTACCCTGTCAAAGACAAAAACAACAAATAAACGTAAAGCAGGAAAGTATGACTAAGAGTCAAATAAACACACCAGACTTAATTAACAACCGTATTCCCCGGCAACGGCGCCACTTTTTGATAACGCCCAAACTACACCTCGAATTAACGAAGCGTAAGCGGTCGTAGTCAAATATAGAACCCAACAAAGGTTGGGGTCGAATCCCACAGAGAATATGGTGAAGATTAAGCCTTTAGTGAATTATGTGACTAGTCGTCAATAGTTTTCGGAAAAAGGGGGGGTTTGTGTAATCAATTTGTAAACAAAACAAACAATAAATGTATGTGAAATAATAGTAGGAGAACGAACTAGGGAAGTGTTTACCATGGCGTTGGTAACAATGTCGATTCTAGGCTTAACCGGGTTCTTTCTATATGTGTGTCACGATGTGATTGAAGTAATGGTATCGTCTAAACGTCTCTCGACCAAATAAACAAATTTCCTTTTCTATTCTCTCGACCTCGAAAAGATGTGCTTTTTAGATTTCAATCCTAAACATCAAGTAGATTAATCTAGTTACAGCATTAATCATTAGACGAGAGTTAGTAGTCTCGAATCCTTGTTGTTAATCAAGTTTCCCGGTTTTAATCTCTTTACTCAAGCAAATTAAACCTAGGCATGTTCTAATGTTTGCAACCACTAGAAAACGTTAAATAACGAATGATTAACAACGTGACAACATACATATTGAACCCGTCGCTACCCGGAATCTATCTCGATACCTTAGCCATGGCTCCCACAACCCTAGTTGTGGGAGGTTTAGTTACTCATGCTAGTAGAAGAATAAAAGAAAGTCATATGCATAATAAAGAAAAGAAATCCTTACAATGTATTGAGAACAATCTTTATTTATTCCAAGAACAAGAAACCAAAGATCCCAAGAACGAATCAAGAACAAGATTGAGGAGAAGGAAACTGTGTGTAGCGCGTTTCCCCTCTCAAAACTCGCTCAAAAACTCTCCTAAAATTATTGGAAAAACTTGGTTCAAAGCATAATAATGAAATAAACCTAACATAGGGTATTTATAGGAGTCTAGGAAACCAATCCCAAAAACGCTCGGATTCCGCGTCGCGGACTGCCTAAGTGTGACGGACCGTCACAGGGTTGACGGACCATCCCCTGGACCGTCACCCTTAGGCAGTGGTGCTGCCTTGGCTGCTGCCTTGGTGTGACGGTTTGGGTGACGGACCATCACACCCTTGACGGACCGTCACCTGAACCGTCACTCTTATCCAGAATGTTCTTTTTCGCGTATTTCCGTCCGTTTTCGTGTTTGTTTCCATTTCCTACAAATACAACATAAAAACATCAAAAACAATAACGATTGCTTGAAAACGTACGATTGTTCTTAGTAAAAAGGAGTCGAAAGTGCCGTAAATTAGCGGCACATCAACACCCTCAACTTAAAACGTTCGCTTGTCCTCAAGCAACATAACATAAAACAATAAAATGACTCAACTAAGAACACGAACTCATGTCTCTAGCAACTCATGGTCATTCCATATCTTATTCCATTAAATCAAGCTCCCTCGTAGCACACGAATGTATGAAACACTAACTTGCAAGGATCCAAACATGTCATTCCGATATGATAGAACATTCTACATTCACACGCGCAGCTATCCTAACAATCAATAGACAATACAGACCTCTTGGTGCCCTCACCACAAAGAAATCCCTCACACAAGATTTGGGACTAGGTAAGCGCTCACACTCACAAACGATTTCAAACAATGCACATGCGATACCATAGGCTTGCCCTTACTATTCTATTTCAGTTCTTCAGAAAGCCGCTCAGGATCACTACAAGACTTGTTTAGGCTTGTAATGAGGCTTCGGGTGCAGGTAGGATACATTTAGGGGTTAGTGACTAAGCCCTCCTTGGAACTACCGACGTCTTATTACCACATAACTTACTTTGTCCATCCTTATTCACCTTTATATTTCCTTCTTTCTAGCTACAGGTGCGGCCTCCTTATTTTGATAATTCTTTTTATTTCTTTTTCGATCTTTTTCATTTTTTTTTTCTTTTTTTTTTT